>CM076584.1:315865241-316111383 GCA_034641835.2 Pinus albicaulis
GTTAGATGAGATGCATATGCTACTAGGAGAAAGTTGGGCTTATCACCCTTATAGTGTGATTTCAAATAGAATAATTGAGAATGGGTACTCTTCTTTCATCCATGAAAGTAGGCCAGAACAAGAGAAGATAGAAAGCAAAGGTGTGATGAGTTCAGTAGATGCAAACATTCAAACTCCCATCATAGCAGAGAAAATAACTAAAAGAACCAAAGAAGTAGTTATCGATCTAGATGATGAGGAGAAAGGAGCCAAGAAGAGAACAAAACTTACTGAAGAACCTACATCTAATTCACCTGGTTTTTCTTTACATTTGAGAGAAGAGAAAAATGCCCCTGCTTCACCTAAGAGTCAGGAAGCTTCTCATGAACAAGTGTCCTTGATCAAACAACTATTTTCACAAATTGAGGAAAGAAATCAGAGGATGAAGGCCAGCATGGAGGCCCAAGCTGAACATCAAGTTGCCGTTGATCAAACAATATTGTTGACTGTGATGGATCTTGAGAAAGATCAATTTAGAATTGCCCTGTCACATCCTACAGATATGTCAATTGGTTCTTCCAACAATTTCAACACTGTAAATGTGACTGTGGATGTGAAGAAAATTCCACTAATCGATAAAATGAATTTGCATATGCAAACAGGTCAATTGATTGTAAATGAACTCACAAAGACTAATGCAATGGCAATAAAGGCAGAGAAAATGTTGGGTAAAGTGATTAAACCGTTGAAGTTAGAGAAGGCTAACTCAAGAGCCTTAACAGTTCAGAATGAAGAATTGAAGAAAATCATTATAAAGATTGGAGTAGACCCCAATGACAAGACCGCTGTGCAGAAATTAAAGTGCTGAGGTAGAAATATCCACTTTAAGGAAAAATTTAAAATTACCTACTAGAGAACATTCGATGGCTGCAGAAGTTGCAGAGGTAGAGAAAGAAAAGGAAAATATGTTGCAGCAACTCATGCAGAAGGATAAAGAACTCTCCAAAATAAAGCAGATTGCAATTTCATTGCAAAATCATATTGATAATCATAATTGTACTTTTGTTTTTCCTACAGGTGATGAAGATCCTCAAGCACAAATTGTTCAATTAAATACTGAGTTGCAGATGGCTGAAAGAGATTGAAAGAATGCTCAAACAGATCTGGAGATTGCAACAAAGTTGATGAAAGTCATAGAAAATGAAGCTGACAAATACAAAATGGATTTCTGAAATGCTGAAGCTAAGATTACAAATCTCAAAGAAAAAAAGAAAGGAAATCTCTCACTGATATAAGCCAAGGATATCATATGGACTAATATCATTTCAGAAATGAAGTCTAATTGGTGCTTCTTGATGATAATTGCAAAAAGAAAAGCCTTATTTTATAATGTGAAGAACCAATCATGTCTGATAAGCAAAAAGGAATTAATAGAGCCATTTGGGCCAGAAGATTCGTTGATTTTATTAATTCTAAATCAGATCAGGAATTAGAGGAGAATGACATGCAGGACAGAATGTTGTATGCAGTAGAAATTAATAAAATGATTGTTAGAAATGATTTTAGAAAGGCTGCAGAAAATAAGGTAATGGAAATCAAAGAAGCAGTAAGTCAATTTGATAAGTCATTTGATAAAATGACAAGAGTAGGCTTGCCATCATGTTGGGGAGCTGAAGGGAATCTTTTGCCATGGAATTCTTATGAGAATTTACTAGTATTGACAAAAAGAAAAGTTGATAACATGCATGAAAAGACTCAGGTGCTTAAAGGGGAAACAATGGTCAATTTCTTGCAGAGGCATTTTCAACTCTTGTGGATAATAAAGACTCTTTTCACAGAAAGGCCATCCTATGATCGAATTACTGCATTCAGATTGGAATATCACAATCTGACACATTCATCCAGGACGAAGGTAGAAATATGGAAAAAGTGCAGAGCTCGGACAATAGACCTTCCAAAAGGATCAACATCAAATAAAGACAAATCAGTTGACCCAGGAAAATAAGCCACATCATCAGCAATTCCTATAGACTAGGATATTTATTTTTATGTTATTTTTTGAAGACAATGTAATTGTAACAAGACATTTTCAAGGCATGTAATAGATAGCCTTCGAAGTCATAAGTAGTTTTGGTAGTTAGGATTGGTTACAACAGTTCCAAACTGCTTTTTACTGTATTTAATGTAATTTTTAAGAGAGGGAAAGGTTTCGAGTTTTGGACCTTCAGACAATCATTTTTGTACTCAGATATTCAAAGATTAATGAATGAGTAAGCAAGTTTCTAGCATTTTGTTTATGTTGAAGGGTATTCAAGTCTACATTATGCATTTTCTATCTATGAATAAAACAAAGTTATGAGCAGCAGGTCTCTTTTTACTTTTGTATGTAATAGTTAAAAACCTTAATTGGCGCTCCTTTGTTTTAACTATTTCTTTCATATATTTCTTCTGGGGTTTGAGATGATATTTTCTGTGTAAAACAACATATCAGTTAGGGCTTCCTCTTTCATTTTCTTCTAGTCACTTCATTCAACATCAACAAATGGTAGCATTGCGAAGCATTCATCATATTTGATATTTAAGGGTTTGATTATAAATACTTGAGGATTGATAAAACAGAGACATATATATTTGTGACATAATTATATAAATGTCTTAAGTACTGGTTCCTTATCACATCTAAGGGATTGTCTCTTAAGGTACAACGCAGACTATGGAAAATAAATTACCATAAAATTTCTTCATTCGCAATAAATCTAGCTTTCACAATAATTCAAATGAAAGAAGGTCAAACTAACTGAAATTTCTACTGCAACCAAACTGTATCACCATCTCATTACAATTTCATTACTAAAAAGGTGCTTTTATTTATTCATCTTCTCCTAAACACATTTGGTAAACATAATACCTAAAATCCTACAAATCTCACATGGAAAGTCAATACTCTTGTTGTTAACAGAATAAGAATCAAGGTCTTCAGCGGCATGATGAAGTCAATCAAGTTTAGTAGATGTTCCTTATGGGGCGGGCTACAAAGGCTATAATTGGAAATGACAATGGGAAAGTAAGGTGTAACATTGATTTCCTTAAATTAATTCAGATTGTTCTCTGCCTCCTGATATTTAGATTCAGGACCTTGCCCAAGTCAAAATATTCATAGGAGAGGGTACTTAGGAAATTAATGTTTAGGTCTAAATGAATAATTATGTGGGGCATTCCCAAAGTGAAAAACTCGGATGCATGCAAGCTCACTGTTTACTGAAGAGTTTTTTAGTTTTTGTTTATTTTTTATTATTAAAATATTATTATTTAAGTTTCTAAAACAAAAAATTTATTTTTGAAAAATAAAATTATGTTCCTTTAATTACTCCGTGGACCGGATACAACCCAACTTGTTCATTGGAATTTCATTAGAGACATTTTTTTAGCTATTCTTAAAGAATGTGAATCGGTTCACGATGCCATAAAATGCTTGGAAATTTTTGTTTTGTTGAGCCTCTAACAAGCGTGTTGTAAAAGTCCTTGGCTTCAGGAAGTTTGTTTTGCCGAAGATTACCACTGTTGGAGCACAATGTCGTTGAATTTGGTGGATAAAATTTTAGATTTAAGGCTCAAATTTTTAACAAATGGTGTAATTTGATAGAGGATGGCTTAAACGGTGGCATGGAATATGGAAATATTGCTAAAACTGCTACAATTTTATGAGTTTGCCAATGCTTTTAGTTTAAAACATGTTAAAGTTGGAAACTAGCATACACATTATTAGTACTTTATTTCAGTAGAAATTCGAATCTAGGTTGAACCTGTGAAATTTAATTAGTTTACACATTATTTTAGTATTTTGTTCTAGTAGAAATTTCAATTTATGGCTTTGTTTATGAGTGCCAACATAGTAGTCAAACATCGTTTCCTCATCTTACTGCAGGTTCTTTGTCAAGCTCCAATAGTACCCATGAACATAGTGCTCAAGGGCTGTTGTCAGTCAGCTGTTCCAATATCCCTTACAAAGGGGAAAAAATCACGTGTTATCTCGAATTACTACTCGGCAATGGGCATGCTCAACTGCCATCACTTTAGGCACAAGGTTGTGACCAACATAGTGGATAATTTCATGCTTCAGGCTAACAACAATAGACAACAAGAAGCAATTCATAATTCCCAGAGCTCTTATGGTCAAATGGTCTCGATGGAGGCATCTGAAAATATTCAATTATCTCTTCTCCAATGTTGTCAATTACTGCGTATGAAATGGGTAGTTGAATGAACATTGAATTAGAGTTCCTGTTTACTGATATGTAATCAGTCAGATTGTAGGATGCACAAACATTTTAAGTTTTAGTTTTTAGAGCAAAATTTAACTTCTATTCACATGTAGGTACTCCATATCTCAGCGATTGATTTCATATCTAACCTAAATATTAATAGATCGATAAAAAATTTCAAAAGGTTTATGTCTGCTCTCTTGGAAATTTCCAGTGTTAATGTTTCAAATTGCATTACACAACGCATAATTCTCTAAAATGATGATGATATTATGCTCTCTAATGTGAATAGATTTGATAAAAACACACACAAAATTGAGTTAGGTTCCTGAGCGAATATAATGAGCAGGCTTACATCATTATTAAGTCATTCTTGTGCCTAAAAAAATCAACGACCGAACCAGATAATTGCTCCTTATTAGTGATGTTCAAGATATTGAGCATATGTTATAACTCTCAGAGAGCCGATTTCTGAAGGGAATCTTGCATGTTTGCACAACTTCTTCATCTAAATGTCGTTAGACCAAACAGACCAGTGAAACCTTGGAAAAAATAATAGAGTTCACGCAGAATACATGGCAAATGACTCACTCGAACAGGTTTTACAGAATAATCGTCAGGTATACCATCTGCAACGCAGACCCTTGTTAAGAATACCAGGTGTAATTTAGTATATTTTTGTACTTAACTTTGTCAATAAACTATTTTGAATTGCATTTATAAGTTTATAATTTCAAAAATTCTCTTCTCCTTCATAACTATTTTATTTAGATTATTATTAGATTGTTCATATTATATTAATATCAATTAGAATTACAAACCAAGAATCAATTCTTACGCCCAACCGAATTTAAATTCAATTTTATCCTATTTATTTATATTAAATTAATATATTTTAACTTAGGTATTTTTTATTAAATTAATTTTACATATGTGTTTTCTTCAATTTAATAACATGTATATATATTTTATTTTATTTATATTTATTAAATTTTGAATTTAAATTATTAATATAGAAACATATTATGTAAGCTTCATTGAGCTTGGATGTCTTTTGAGATAGTTTGTTTTTTCGTAAAGGTGACTCTCATCCTCAACCCATCCCCATGAGATAAAACTCAAACAAATCAATTGATCTACACCTCATGGGTAGAAGCACTATCATGAACAATCTTGGTGATAACATCCCATTGGTGGGCAGACTGTTCTTCCATCCAACATTGGGATTGGTTAGGCCTAGCCTAGTTCCAAAAAAGGAAACAAACAAACATTGTGTAAACTTGGAACTACTAGACTACATTTCCACAATTAATTTTTTCTTACAATATCTTAGTGGTAAGTAAATCATAGTCTCTTCCAAGATGTTGATACTTCTAGTAAAATGTGCATTTTACACGTTGAGATGCCCAATGTTTCGGGGAACACTTCACCCATCTTCGAGGGCAAAAAACGTAATTAATGATGCAAAGAGTGTCAAACCATGATAAATAGAAGATGAGTAAGAATATAACTGTTAGGGTTGGTGAAAATGATGAGATCATTGATATTACTAAATAATTAGTAATGAAAATAGTAATTAATATGAATTTTGGGAATAGGGATATAATATATTAATGAAAATAATTAGAATTGAAATCAAATTAAAAAATCAAAAGATTTAGGTTAAAGGGTTAATAACGAGGTCAAATGAAGAGTAATATATTTATTAATCAAATAGGTCGAAGTGACAATAAGTAAAATAATCTAATTGAAAATAGGTAAAATAATTATATTAGAATATAATATTTGGAATTGGAAATTATTTTTAAATATGGGATATGATTAGAAGATTCTTTCCTTAATAATATTTTATATTTTTTCATCAAGTTGATTGTAATAAATTATAAAAATAAAGTTTGCATCGATGGGAGGTGTATGAAGAATGGTAAGGTTTTGAAGTTTTAAACCAGGGGG
Organism: Pinus albicaulis; assembly: GCA_034641835.2. Lineage (NCBI taxonomy): Eukaryota > Viridiplantae > Streptophyta > Pinopsida > Pinales > Pinaceae > Pinus > Pinus albicaulis. The sequence continues at coordinate 315,871,436 of CM076584.1, forward strand.
AAAGTTTCTTTCCCCCTTAATAAATGCTTCCCCCTTAATAAATGCTACCTTTTCATCTAGAAATTTTGTGCGTTTTCCTATTACAGAGGAGAGTTGTCAATGGGGGTGTTTTTTCTTACGCATCGGGTCATGAGGAGAGGGGTAATCAATGAGGTAACTGTTTAGGGCGATCAAGTTTTGATGGGCCTGACAACCCTCGATTTGGAATTTTTTTATTATGGAAGCTCTATCATGGTCATGGAGGATTTGGTGGACTATGACAAGGTGAGTGGTGACAAAAGCCCTATTTTTAGAAACTTTGAGGAGCTTATAACCTCGCAATAAAGGAGACAAGTCGTAGAGGGGTCAGACCGTCAATTATAATTTTCCATTAGTCTAGTCCCGATGGAGGTTTAGGGAGAGGGTTTGCAGTTAGAAAGGCTACCATCACAAATAGTTGTTTGTCTAGGGCAAGAGGCGACGATCTCCCCTGGTCACATTAGGGTTGATTCTTTGCTTGAGGGGTAATGGGACAAAACCCTAGCAACAATACCATTTTCTAAGACATCACACACTCTTGTAGGCTTGGCGACGGAGGTCTCCTCTGAGGTAAATGTGCCCTACTCACAAATCGATTTCGCACCTCATGGGGAAGGGAATTATAGATACATGGAGGATTTGATTTGGTCATTGAAAAATCCATCTAAACAAGTTGTTATAGGGTTGGTTCTAACTGGGAGTTAAAACCCGATTTACAACAACATCCAAAATTATATGAAAAACCCTTTTGTTTCCATTGTTTTAAGAGATTGCTGGATTTGAATCTACGAGAGGTGAGAAGGAGGTTCAAAGAAGTGATGGTTTCACCCAACTTCATTCAGGTGTATCAAGACATGCAGTTAAGGGAGATAAATTTAAGGCCATCAAAAGAAAGAAACCTCACACAAAATACAACTTGAGCTCGAGGCTATCCGTGTAGATGTAAGAAGCGACAACGATGACAGATTAAACCCTAGTCTGTAGGACATGAGGCTGAAATTTTAACATCAGAACACTGGAAGCTTGGGTGGCTGCAAAAGTAAGTCTAATTGTTTCAAATCCCCTTGATGTTTTTATTTTGGCTAAGGGTGGATACATCTTGATTGTAAATCCCACAAAGAAGCCCTATTCATATCATAGAGGACATGGAGTATAAAATAGACTCCAGTTATATTAAAAATTTGGACACCCCTTTTCAATGCGATCCAGGAGAGGCTGGATGTAGCACCAATCGGGTTGCGGCTCCATGTTTGGTCACTAGACTTATGGAGGGAGGATATTTTCAAACATGTGGGGAGCAGTCTGAGACTTTCCTGGAAGTGGATTAGTCTTTTTTGTTGACCAAAGACTAGTAAATGGCAAGGGTTTTAGTAAACAATGGATTAAGTGAGGGCTTATCGGAAGCCTTGGATATGGGGGATGGTCATGGCAGTCTAGAAAATTTGAAATACAGAGGTGTTTCATTCAAATGTCGTAGATTTTGCCAAAATGGTCATGCATTAAATTTTTATAAGTTATCGTTAAAAAAGGTTCAGAAATATCATTAACTGAAGGAGACAATTAAGGTAACTACATTCAATACTTCCAGTTCACATAGGAATGAGACCCAGTAGGCCCCCTTAGATACTCGCATGGATGATACCTCGATTCCTCCTCAGTCAACAAAGGAAATCTCTCGGACACTAATAGGAGGTGATCCAGTTCATCCTACACCTATTGGAGTTCCAACCACCTCCTATTGTGGTACATTGGTATTTGAGCCTCATGTTACATATATTATTGAATCTTTATGATTTGGGTAAATAATAGGTCTTAGTCTCTGAGAATAGGTACTTTTTGATTCCTTGTTCACTAGTCACATCCCTATCATTGTCCATTGTTGCATGTATGTTACATGTGGGATCTCCTTGGTATTCCCCTCCACTGATTCATGTATCTCGATAATATTCAGATGTTGAGTCGGTTGATAGCCTAATCCTTCACTATATGAGAAATAGGAAAATTTATACACATATTAGGGAATTATCAGGAGGATTGGGGAAGACAGGGACCATATCTAGTGGTAAAAGGGGGAAGGGAAGAAAATATAATATAACTAAAACAAAAAAACAAGTTCTATTCAAACTAGTAGTTGTTAGACAATAATCCATAGATGAGGTGCTTAGAGCATTGGCCGCCCATGGTGGGGTGGAATAATGAAATCCCTCTCATTTAATTGTATAGGATTGGAAAAATCCTCCAAGAAACTTGCCCTAAAATCCCTGGTTTCAAAGCACAATATTGATATCATTATTGTTCTTGAAGCATTAGTGGATGGTGTTAATGTAGTTATACTTCTAGATCTTTATTTAGTTGTTGGTGATTTATATCTTTTGATGCACAAGGGCAATCGGGAGGCCTAATGTTTAGGATGACATTCCCAGTGCATAAAACCTTTAAATGAGCATTAAATGAGGCCTTGGATTAGAGTTAATCTCTTTGGAATTGAACCTCTCCTTCACTATTGTTAACTTGTATGGCCCAAATGGGGATAAAAGATAATTCAGGGATGAATTTTTCACAAACAGAGACCTCCAAAAGGAAAGTTTGATCATAGGAGGTGAATTAATTTTTCCTTGGGTGACTTAGAGTCTTGGGGACCTAGAGCTACTCCAGATCCTCTTTCGGGTTATTTTCTACATCATTTGGCTGAATAAAAACTAATTGACATTGAACCTATGAAGATAAAGCTGGGATGGGGAAATTGACAAGCTAGCCCATATAGAGTGGTAAAAAGGATAGACCACTTCCTATTATCTAAGTATATGATAGACATATTGAATGTTTTTAGACAATGGATAGATGTAGGGGGTGAATCAGACCACTCCCCTATTTTCTTGGAAATCAAGGGAGGAAGAAAAAAATAAGGAAGTCATTTCATGATGAACTATTATTGGTTACAAGAGAATGAGTTTATAAATCCAACAAAGAATCACTTGAAAAATATTGATCAAAGAGATAATAGGTTAGCAACGATGCAGTTTGAATTGAATATCTGAAACCTAGAAGACCACATTAAGGATTGGGCAAAACAAAAATGAGAAAAAGAGGAGGTAGATTTGTTAAAGGTAGAGCACGAGTTGAAGGTTCTATCAAAGACAAGAAATGAGTCTTTTCCAATGTACCCTTAAAGGAAGCTCTTCAAATACCAGAGAAAAGAAGATGGGATGTAATATTTGCCTCGAGAGAAGAATATTGAAACCTCGAGAGTAGAGTAGTTTGGTTAGAATGTTAAAATGACATGTTGAACACAATTTAGAGCATGAAGGTCTAGAAAGACAAACAAATGTCTTCCTTTGAGGGGTTGGTAGAGATGGGAAAATCTAATATCCAAACACTTTTCAAGGAAGATCCATAAAAACCTATAGTGGACATATTATAGGTTGCTTAGTTGTTCCCAAGTTATGTAAGGGAGAGGATATTGATGAATTGCAAGCAAAAGTTACTATAGAGGAGTTGAAGGAGGTTCTAACTAGTTTCAAGAAATACAAGAGCCCAGGGCTAGATGGGTGGGTGATTGAAGATTTTTTGACACTATTTGAGGTGCTTGGTAATGATACGCTTAAATTTGTAAATGAATTTATAGAACAAGGTACAATATTGGCAACCTTCAACTATACACTCATATATATTATCCCAAAAGGAGATAATTCTCAGTATTTTGAAGAGTTTTGACCCATTTATTTTTGCAACAACATCTATAATGATCTGAATGGAAAGTAGCCTATCCACCCATGGTATTTATCCGCCCATGATATTTTAAGTGACATATATCCATGGTATTCATTCACCCATGGTATTCATCCACACATGGAAGTTACCCATGGTATTGTAAATGGAATCCACCCATGGTATTAATCACCCATGGCATTGTAAATGGCATCCACCCATGGTATTCATCACCCATGGAATTGTAATTGACATCTGCCCATGGTATTCATTCACCCATGGTATTTACCCACCCATGGAATTTACCTGTGGTATTGTAACTAAAAAATTGTATAAGTAACAAGTCGCACCTTGTAAGAGGACAAATTTTCCACCACAATGTAGCTTCTACTGTTATTCTTTTTTTTAATAAAAACAAGTTTCTTTGTGGTTTTATTCACGGTGGTTTCTCTCCTTTTTCTGGCATTCTAATTTTTCAGATCTTTGGGGCCTCCCCCTCCAAGATACATTACAAATTTTTACATCTTTGGGGCCTCCCCCCAATTTTTGGATCAATGGTATCAGATTCAAGTTACGAACCCTTGGGAATGAGGGTTCTAATCATATTTCAGTTTCAATATTTTGCAGCAATATTCAAAATTTTGCAGCAATCTTCAACAAAATCCATGAATTTTTTGGGTGACAAGTTTGCAGATCAGACCGAAAAATTTTGGTGAAAAATTTACAAAAAAAAAGATCAGTTTCAGATTCCTTGCGAAAAAACACCCAAATTCAAAAAAAAGAGAGGCCGAATTTGAGTTCTGATGAGGGCGATTTCGCTGATTTAAAATCAGTTGCGTTGCAGAAAATTTTATGACAAAAATTCGTGGATGGCATCTATCCTATCATTTTTTTGTATTTTTTGTGCATCATTTCAGAAAAATGATCGCAGATCTGAGCTCCTCTTGAAAAATCACTCAATTTAAAAAAAATTTGGTCGAATCAGACCTCAGATGAGGGAGATATCGCTGATTTAGAATCAACTAATTTTTTATTTTATTTTATTTTATTTATTTATTATTATTATTATTATTATTTATTTTATTATTATTATTATTATTATTTTTCAGAATTTTTGTGACGACGAGAGAGTTGCAGTGTGAATCTTAGTTTCCAGAGTCTGGAGCTAGCGATATCAACCACATTGGAAGATGCAGAGTGATCATTCTATTTCCAAAAACATGTTATAATAAATATTCTGAGTTATATTGACCGAGTTATGACCATTTTAAATTAGAGTAGTATTCAGAGCGAGTTCCCTTTGGAGACGTGCCCTACCACCCAGCTTTAGTAGGCACCTGCTTTACATTCATCAGTTTCAAAATAGAAACATTTGGCTTGGGTTATTTGGAGACATGTCCTCCCACCCTAGGCTATGTAGGCACCTGCTTCTTCTTCAACAGTCAAAATCACAATTATGGGTCAACTGCACAAAATACTTCTCATCGAAATCCATTTGCTAGGCCGCACACTATTAGTATCACAGTTGGTCACAAGCATTACAGGGTATCTCTACCCTCGGATATTCGATTTTCATGGTTTTGTTCATCCAAAAATGCAGACTTCATCGAAGTCCATTTGTTAGGCCGCAAACTGTTAATATCGCAATTGGTCACAAGCATTACAAGGTATCTCTATCCTCGGATCTTCGTTTGTCATGGTTATGGTTCATCCACAAACCCACACTTCATCGAAGTCCATTTGCTAGGCCGCACACTGTCAACATCACAATTGGTCACAAGCATTACAGGGTATCTCTATCCTTGGATATTTTTTCATCATGGTTATGGGTTAACCACACAAAACCCTTCTCTTCAGTGGCTCTTCATATTCAACAAAGGTTTCTTAGGAGGGAACTTCACACAATGGGGACCATTGCTTCTTAAGGAGGGAGGAATGATCTGAATGGAAAGTAGCCTACAACCACCCATGCTATTTATCCACCCATGATATTTTAAGTAACATCTATCCATGGTATTCATTCACCCATGGTATGTATCCACCCATGGTATTCATCCACACATGGAAGTTATCCTTGTAAATGACATCCACCCATGGTATTGTAATTGACATCTTCCCATGGTATTCATTCACCCATGTTATTTACCCACCCATGGAATTTACCTGTGGTATTGTAACTAAAAAATTCTATAAGTAACAAGTTGCATCTTGTAAAAGGACAGATTGTCCACCACAATGTAACTTCTACATTTATTCTCTATTTTAATAAAACAAGTTTCTTTGTGGTTTTATTCACGGTGCGTTCTCTCCTTTTATGGAATTCTAGTTTTTCAGATCTTTGGGGCCTCCCTCTCCAAGATACATTTCAATTTTTTAGATCTTGGGGGCCTCCCCCCAATATCTGGATCATATAAAGTCATTGAAAAAATCATAGCTCAAAGGATAAAATGATTTTTGTTAATATCAATTTCTAAAGAACATTTTGGGTTCTTGGAAGGAAGACAAATACATAAAGCAATAGGGGTAGGCCAATAAGGTATGCACAACATGAAAATCCACCATTTATGTAGAAATTATATAATTGATATGTTATATGTCTAAGATTCTCCTGTTCACACACTATTTGACTTCATGCACAATACATAATCTATTCCACCATTGATCATCACATGCGGAAATAAACAAGATCACAATGCACACATGAAACCATAAAAAATCACACACATTAACAAAGTGATTTAACGGGAAATCCTGAACCTAAAAACCCCAACTATCTGTATATAGTATATGTCATAGAGATCATGTAACAATCCTCATACAAAGCTAAACATGTCAATCTCTCAATACAATACAATCGCTACACACTAATTAGGTCCGATCTGGCAAATCCATGCATTGATCTCTACCACATGCTAGCCTGCCTCTACTGCGTAATCCCTGCTGAAGAATGGCTCTGAATGAAATCGAATCCACCTGGCTTGCACTGCGCAATCCTCATTGGCATCTCCACTGAGTGTTGGATGCAATCAATGCATCACTATAGTCACAACTGATAGTCACACTTTCTATTTCACCTACCTCTCCACTGGTCTCCACTGAACTGTCCATGCACTGTAGTTAACTGATGTATTCTTTAGTTGATTAATGAGTTATTATTTAGTGAATTAATCAACTAATTAATTCACACCACTCTCACTAGTGTATCAATCAGTTAGACTAGATACAACTAGCTCAACTGAGTCTAACTGAGTTAAACTAAATACAACTCCACCAACTACTTCTATAACTCCACCAAACTCTGTCACATGAGTTCTAACTAAAGTCCTCATGCATTAGCTCCAATAAACCCTTAGGAATAGTGTAATTCCTTCTGTCAACTGTTGTGCCACATCTGTGCACTTAACTGAAGTGCTCCAAGAGAATAAGATAATGTTTAGAGTCCAAATATTATTAAGAGCTAATAATATTCGACATATCTATTTTTAGGCTGGCAGTCTAAAAATAGACTCCGCCCAATATGTCTAAAAATAGAAGTCCATCTATTTTTCCAACTTGACCAACCATCCACAAATAGCATCCTACAACTCATAGAATATGATCAACATGTCTAAAAATAGACTTTGTGCCAAAAATAGCCTGCGGGCCCACTTAGTGAAGGCGATTCTTTTCACTAAGCTCATCATCTTGTTGAATCTCAACACTCCCTCTCAACAAGATAGGGATTATCTGCCACCCCGATCCTGTCTCTATGGTATTCAAATTTGCTCCTGGTGAGCGCCTTCGTCAGAATATCAGCATCCTGATCCTCTGTAGGAATGTAAGATAGTAACATGATCTTCTGCTGCACACAATCTCTAATATGATGATACCGGATGTCAATATGTTTAGATCTATCATGAAATACTGGATTAACCGAGAGTTTAATGCAACTCTGATTATCACAATATATCACAGTAGGATCTAAGTGTGAACCGAACAACCCGACCATGATCTTCCTCATCCATATAGCCTCGCATGCAACCAAACTCGCTGCCATGTACTGGGCCTCCGCTGAACTGAGTGCCACAGATATCTATTTCTTGCTGTACCAAGAAACTGCTGCAGAACCAATACTGAAAATCCCTCAAGATGTGCTCTTTCTGTCCATTGGGCTCCTTGCCCAATCTGCATCCGTGAAGCCATGCAGCTTCAGCTCATCCGAATGTCTATACCAAAGTCCATATCCCAATGTGCCTCTGAGATATCTCAATACATGCTTTCCTGCCTTCCAAAAGAGCTTGTTAGGCTTAAACATAGCTTATGAAAGTTGGTTAACAACGTAGCATATGTCTGGTCGTGTATTGACTAGATACATGAGCGAACCAACCAACTGTCGATAAACAGTGGCATCCACTACCTCTGCCGATGTAGCATCCTCTTTCCTCCAACCACCAGGAAGAGGAGTGTCGATAGGCTTGCAGCCTTGCATGTTGAACTTCTCCGGTGTCTACGGCCATACTTGCCTTGAGACCTGAAATAGTCCACCCATCGTGCCAAATTTCCAATCCCGGGAAATAATGAAGGAGGCCCAAGCCCTTCATCTCAAACTCCTTTGCAGATCGGCCTTGCATGGGTGTATCAAAAGTTCATCACTTGTTAGTATCAAATCATCTACATAAAGTACAATGATTAGCAACTTACCCTCAACCACTATCTGGTACAGGTTGGGATCCGCCTCGCTCTTGGTAAAACCAAGTCCGATGAAATAATTGTCAATCCATGTGTACCAACCACGAGGTGCTTATTTCAACCCATACAACACTCTTTTTAGCCTGCACACATGCGACTCGTTGCTGAAGATATCGAAACCTTCGGGTTGCTCTATGCACACCTCCTCCTCAATCACTCCGTTGAGGAACGTAGTCTTCACATCCATATGATGAATGTGCCACCCCATCTGTGCTGAGAGAGCAAGAATCGTTCGTATGGAAGAATACCTTGCGACAGGTGCAAAGGTTTCCTCGTAATCGATCCCCTCAATATGTGAAAAGCCCCGAGCAACAAATCTTGCCTTGTACTTCTCGACGATCCCGTCAGCTGCTTGCTTCACTTTGTAGATCCATCTCGAACCTACCACTGATTTCCCTTCCGGCCTTGGGACAATCTCCCATGCACTGTTTCTGACAATCGAATCATACTCTTCCACTATGGCATCTACCCATGCGGGATCCTCCACAGCTTCCTCGAAAGAGGATGGCTCCGTCACGATACACTTGCTCATAAGAGCCATGTATCCGATCGTCGGTCGAGGTGAGCGTGCATGCACGCAACGCTGATGTGGAAATTGCTCCTACATTTTACGGTTGCATCAATATTCGATCGCTCGGCTTCTATAATTAAACACGCATACGATGTTTAGCCTTGCATGAGTGGTTTCTTCCACTCCATCAACCTCCTCTTGTGGCTGATCCAAATCCTGAGGCTCATATTTAGGAATTGGTAGCTCCTCATCTGCATGCAAGTGTAGCTCCCTCTCAAGTGACAACTTCATGACTTTCTCCTCATGAAATTTGATATTCCATCGCACAACAGTCTTCCGACTGTCTGGAAAATACACACGATAATTGTGGGGTGTTTCTGTGTACCCCACAAATATCCCAACCTCTGCGGTCGGCTCTAGCTTCTTCATGGCATCCTTCGTCACATGAATTTAAATAGGTGAGCCAAAAATCTTCAAATGAGAAATATCAGGCTTACCAGAAAATTCCTCTTTGGGTGTACTCATGGCAAGTACTCTATGAGGACAACGGTTTTGCACATAAACCACAGTGTTGCATGCTTTAGCCCACAAGTGTATGGGAAGGCCCTGATCATGCAACATCGCCCATGCAACACCCATGATCGTTGTTCTTTTCGCTCATGACCCCAATTTCTTGTGGGTTATGAGGCACTATGAAGCTCTCTTGGAACTAAGCCTGTTATAAAAGTATTTGAATTCACCAGAGATGAATTCACCACCATTATCGCTCCTTAGAGCCTTCACCTGCTTCCTCGAATCTTTCTCAACCAGCGCCTTGAACTCATAGAACTTTGAGTATGTCTCGCTATTTTTTTGCATGAAGAATATCCAACACTTACGAGAAAAGTAATCAACAAATATCACATAATACCTGTTCTTTGTTGTCGAAGCCACTGAGAAAGGTCCACACATGACTATGTGAATTCTCTCAAGGATCGTCGTGGCGCAACTATCCTTCGCATGAAAGGTGGCTTTCACAAATTTTCCCAAAGTACATCCCTTGCACTGTTTGGTGTGCAAATGGTTGCCCTTGAGGCTTTGGTAGAAATGCAACACCAAAATTTTCAAAGAGCCATGGTGAAGATGGCCCAATCTCCTGTCTACAATTCGCCTCTGTCTTGGCTCACCACTACTTCTGATTTGCACGATGGCTTTGCACAACCATCTACCTACAATTGATAAAGGTTCTTAACTCGAACCTCTATCCTCCGGGTTTCACCAGTTGCCTTATTGCGCAGGAAAGCCTTTCCCTCGCTAAAGACAACATCATATCCCTTGTCTTCCAACATAGCCATAGAGATAAGATTCTTCTTCAATCCTGGAACATGCATGACTTCCTTTAATGTGAAGGGTTTACCAGACTCCCTCTCAAAGGAAATGGTACTGATACCGGTCGCACTGTATCTACCATCATCGCCCATCTCGATGTGCACTCCAAGATCTTTCTCATCCATATCAGTAAACAAATCTTTGTCTCCGGTCATGTGAAAATATGCACCACTGTCAAGAAATGACACTGAACCCATCACACTTGAGACCAAGCATGCAATCAGTGAAAAATCCAGCTCAAACTATGAGCCTAAGGCCTCTCCGAGAACAAGATCCAACAACTTGCTTATTTTTCATCTTCGGTGGACAATTAGTGGCATAATGTACGTATTTGGTTACTGAAAGCACTTCACCTTGGACAAGTCTTGCTTCTTGCCTTTCACACTAGATTGAGAAGGATTTTCTTTCCCTTCCCTTTTCTTTGCTTTGGCGGCCAAAAGAAAATTTTCCTCATCTTCATTCTTCGATGAAGATCCATCCCTGGTACTTCGCCTTATCTCCTCCTACACAAGATCTGACAAAAGTCACTCCCATCCTGGCAGTTTCTCCCGACCATTGACGGAGTCCTCATAGGAATTCCAACTCTTCGGAAGCCCAAGGAGAGCCAAGCTCACCAAGTCCTCTTCATCTACAGTAACCCCCACACTTCCCAGCTCATCCCTGCACTGGAAAAACTTCGTGAGGTACTTGGGTATACTCTCGCCCTTCTCCATTTTTATTTTCCTGAGCTTATCCTTGAGCGCCAACTTCCTCTGGTCGCTCTTGCTTTGGAACAAGTCTGTCAAAGCTTTCCACATCAAGAATGGAGAAGATTTACCATGAAGGCTGGACACTATGTGATCCTTCACACCTTCCAACAGAATCCTTCGACATTTTGTTGTCTTCTTTTGCCATGCGTCAAGTGCGGCAGCATCGCTAGAAGCAGGTTTTGGAATTTCTGCATCTATGAACTCCTTCAACCCATTGTCATCCAGCACCGCCTCCATCCTGTCCTTCCATGCAATATAATTCGAGCTGCCCTCAAAGGCATACTCCAATCGCAATCTGTTGAAAGACATCTCAACTTCGACACCAAGAAAACACTGCTGCAAATTCGAATTCCACCAACACAAAACTCAACCGCTTCAATGTTTTGCAATTTCTCCAATGATCAAATCCTCAAAATGCCTTCTTAGAAATTATATAACTAATGCATTATATGTCTAAGATTCTCCTGATCATACACTATTTGATGTCATGCACAATACAGAATCTATTCGACCATTGATCATCACATGCGGAAATTAACACAATTGCAATGCACACATGAAACCATAAAAATTCACACACATTAACACAATGATCTTACGGGAAAGCCTGAAGTTAAAAAACCCAAATATCTGTATATAATATATGTCATAGAGATCATTTAACAATCCTCATACAAAGTTGAACATTTCAAGCTCTCAGTACAATACAATCGCTACACACTAATGAGGTCCGATCTAGCAAATCCATGCACTGATCTCTGTCACCTACTAGCCTGCCTCTACTGCGCAATCCTTGCTGAAGAATGGCTCTGAATGAACTTGAATCCACCTGGCTTGCATTGTGCAATCCTCATTGGCATCTCCATCAATGTGTGGTGCAAACTCATGCACCAGTATAGTCACAACTGATAGTCACACTGCTCTTTCACCTACCTCTTCACTGGTCTCCACTGAAACTGTCCATGCACTGTAGTTAACTGATGTATTCTTTAATTGATTAATGAGTTAATAATTAGTGAATTAATTAATAATTAATTCACACCACTCTCACTAGTGTATAAATCAGTTAGACTAGATACAACTAGCTCAACTATGTTTAACTAAGTTAAACTGAACACAACTCCACCAACTACCTCAATAACTCCACCAAACTCTATCACATGAGTTCTAACTGAAGTATCCATGCAATAGCTCCACTTAACCCTCAAGAATAGCATAATTCCTTCTGTCAGCTCCTGTGCCACATCTGTGCACTTAACTGAAGTGCTCCAAGAGAATAAGATAATGTTTATAGTCCAAATATTATTAAGAGCTAATAATATTCGACATATCTGTTTTTAGGCCCAAAGCGATCTAAAAATGAATAATATATCTAAAAATAGAAATTCATATATTTTTGCAACTTGACCAACCATCCATAAATAGCATCCTGCAACTCATAGAATATGATCGACATGTCTACAAATAGACTTTGCGCCAAAAATAGCCTGCGGGTCCACTTAGTGAAGGCGACTCTTTTCACTAAGCTCATCATCTTATTGAATCTCAACAATTTAAAAGAGGCAGTAATCAAAATGGATCTATAAATAGCCTATGATATAGTAAGTTGGGTTTATCTTAGGCTCATTCTCACTCAAACATGTTTCCCTCCTCCATTTTTCAATTGATAAGGGTTGTATTCAATATATTTCATTTGCAGTCCTTATCAATGGATCAACATCACATTTCTTCCATGCATATCAAGGCTTGTGGTAGGGATGTCCTTTAACTCCCCCCTTTTTTTTCTAGTTGCTAAAGCCCTCAGTCTCCTATTAGTTGGGAAAAAAATGTGGGGTGATTTTCGAGGACTGAATATTGCTCAAGGAATGATCATTTCACTTCTACACTTTGTATATGATATATTAATTTTTTGTAATGGATCTATGCTAGATACTAAATTTTTTTTTGAAGGCTTATCTCTATTGGGGAAAGAAACTGGCATGCAAATCATTGTTAGGAAATCATCTATTTCTTGTATAAACCTGGATAATGAAGAAAGAAGGTATATTTCTAGAATTTTTCCTTCAAAATGTGAGGTTTTGAAGAAGGTTTAAAATAATTAGGGTTTGATTTGAAACCAAACAACTATTCCAAAGCAGATTGGTCTTGGTTGTAAGCAAAACTTGAAAGACGACTCAAAGGCCGGAGTTTTAAATGGTTGTCACGGGCAAGAAGATTATTTTTTATTAAATCTGTATTGGAGGCCGTCCCATTTTACTGGACGTCCCTCCCCTAAATCCCCATGGGAGTGATCTAGAAAGATAGAAGAATTTTTTTCTCATTCCCGTGGGCTGGGAAAAAATACCATTTTGTGGCTTCTTAAGTAAGATGGCAAAATATGGCAATGGTGAAAGCCTTTGGAGTCTGGGGACTTGAAAATATATTTTTATTCTTGTTGGCATTAACTGCAAAATGTGGATGGAGATTAATTACTAGGGATAAAATATGAACTCAAGTGGTTACTCGTAAATACATAGGTCCTTTATCCCTTGAAGATTGGCTTCGTACCTCAGTTAATCCAAGTGTGAATATCTCTATAATATGGAGAGAAATACTAAATTCCTTTTTTATTGTAAATAATGGACTGGTGTGGAGAGTAAGGGATGGGCACAGTATAAGGGTAGGCATAGATACATGGGCAGGCAGTGGGGACAGATTCAAATTATCTGAGCAGGTGGTCAATCAATGTTCAGGACTATCACAAGTATCAAATCCTCAAAATACCACTTTATGGAAACAAAGTTAGTGGTGAGCCAAAACTTTGGGACTGGATGACCAACACCAAATTTAATGGAATAGATATGTGACAACTCTGAAAGAATCCAATGTAAGACTAATAGAAACAAAGGATGAGTTAATCTATTCCTTTGCACCCTTGGAGAAATATACTAAAAAATTGGGATATCTCCACAACAGTATAGGGGTCAGCCAATTGAGCAGGTTTGGTGGTGGAAAATCATCTCGAAACTGAAATTTCCTATGAAGTCTTAGATTTTTGTGTGGTGTTTACTAAAAAGGAATGCACTGACATGGGACGTGATGCAAAAGAGATAAAAAATAGGCCTTAGGTGGTGTTGTTTATGTAGATCAAGATGAGAATCAATAAGTCATTTGCTCATAGAATGTCCCTTCTCAGAGAAATTATGAACAATATGTAATTCCTCACCGGGACCAACGTGCAAATGGGAGGGCTAGAGTGTGGTAGAATGTTGGAGGACTTAGTATCAAAACTCGACCATAGAACCTATAAAATTGTTTCCTCTGGTAATCACATGGGGTATTTGGTTAGTTTGGAATAAGTTCATTTTCAGGACAAAATCATCTCACCAAAGAAGGCAACAACTGAGGGAATGGCGATTCTCTCACACTTTCGCCAACCTCCAGTTAAAGCACAAACACACCAAATTAGAGTGGTGGAGCCTCTCAAGAGGCTATTCATACAAGTGGGGGGGGGGGGGGGGGGGGGGGGGTTGTCCTTTTTATCACAGAGGAACATGTCTTCCATGCTAAAATGGGTTTTGGGAGGGATAAAAATAATTTAGCTGAACTTCTAGCCCTCAAAGCCCTATTAGTATATGCAAAGGATAAGGGATATGATCGGTTGCAGGTTTATGGAGATTCTATGCTAGTTGTTAACTAGGTCAATGATCATCACCGGTGTCAAAATTTTACTCTTATGCCAGTACTACATGATATTATGAGGATGAAAATATCATTTTCTTTTTTTACTTGTGCTCATATCTACAGGGAGAGGAATCACACAACAAACAATCTTTCTAATGAGGGTCTTGTCATGGATAGGGGGCATTGGCATATCACAATGTATATAAGGGATGATCATTATGAGTTCTTTCACATGCCATATATGGATGAGGCAACACTTGTTATTAGAGAGAAAGATAACAACACAATTATTCAAACTACATTTTATTTCTTTTTGTTTCTCTTGTTTATCAAACTAAATCATAAATATGTTTTTATATTCCTAGCAGAAAGTATCAACAGACTTTTTTTAGTTTTGTTGGCTATGAGATCTATATCTCATTTTTTGATGTAAAATAATGTTTATGGTTTTGTGGCACATCTTAGAGATACTTTGTTGCAGATCTCTAGAGATTTTGTGAGGATTTATGAATGTTCTTAAGAATACCTCTTGAAGTGTATAAACAAAACGTAATACTTTTTTCACATGAAAAAAAATATAATTGTAAAAAATGAAATTCATAATTTTCTTTTATATTTTTATGGGATAATTTATAGAAAATTTAAACCAATGACCTATAACAAGCAACAATGCATCCATTTATCGTTATTCCAAAAGTATGTAACTCTTTTTTAATAATAAATAAATCATAATTTGTATTTTCATCAACATCCTATTTTTTATAAAAAATAAATACAATATAAATATATCAACCAAAAAAACTCATAAACTTATATATATATATAAACAAGATCTGCTTTGAAGATGGCATACCTGCTGAAATGATTTTTAAATGATTTAAATGAATTTTATATTTCTGAAAGTACAATATTGAAATCGCAAGAAAAGTAATTTTTAATGAAAATATGTTTTTTTCTTTTTCTTTTTTCACAGGAAAAATCGTAGCTTTTATTAATGTAAATAAAAGTTACATGTTGTATATGCGAAGTGCACATGCAGATCAACATGTAGCTGCCATATAGATAACTCAGAGTAACAGGAAAATACAAATACATCCTCTATGTGTCGCATATATACATACTGTAAAACAATATAACTTCTCCACAAGGAGTCTGATGGATATAGACACAAAAACTATAATCAAAAGAGTAAAATAAAAACCAACAACTGTCTCTAATGGGGGCCATCCCCCCTCCAGTGAATAAGAGAAAATGGTCTGTGAAAGTACTGATAATATGCATGCGCATTCTACTCCTATACCTCCATGTGAGCAGTCAATAGGTGCATCGCCTCCTTGGAAAGGAGGCTGGAAATTGTGTTCCTCTCCCTGAAAATGTGCCGACATGAAATAGGGTCAAAATGGGATTTGAGCAGTAGAGTTTTAGCCAAGATATTATGCAATCAGTGTGTGTGACATGTCGTCAGATCATTAAACCAGTCAATGAAAATATTGGAATCACAGAATATCTGTAGAGCATGTATGTTTTTAGTGATGGAAAAGTGAAGGAGGTACAAGGGACAAGAGAGTTCTGAAAATTTGTTTGTGCCTCAGCCAAGTCCAATCTTGACTTTATAATAATGATGTGGTGAGTGATGTAGAATAAATCCACCACCACAACCATGAGTCTGTGCAGATCCATCAAATATTCCCATGGGAAGGAGTAATCAATGATCTCAGGGGAAATGACACGGGGGTGTGGGGGGGGGGATAATATGGTATAATGTGATAAATGGAGATGAGGTGGGCAGTAGATGAGGGCCAATGATGCGAGACGTCATGAGAAATGGTCCGGTTGCGGGTCATCCAGATGCTCCAACAAATAAGGATAGGTAAATTCCGTAGCTTGTGGGGAGAAACATCATTCCACCAATGGTCCCAAGCATCAATGACGGTGAGTCCTTCCCAATGATGATTATGATGGATGGGGGAGTGTATCATTGTCCAGAGTTCAAGGGTAGCAGGACAATGAAGAAATATATGAAGTGTATATTCATCTGCCTCTTTGCAAAGAGCACATATGTGCATACCAGAGTATGTTATTTTCTGTAAATTGGCACCGGTAGGAATTTTATCAGTGAAGCCTTGAGAAGCCTTGCTTTGACAGGTCCTTTGAGTTTCCAGAGATTTCACCACCATGGTATGAGAGGTTCAGGCCTGTTTTCACGATAGATATGTGAGTACCACACTTTGGGTGTATACAAACCCTGCTTTGATATGGTCCAAATAACTTCATCCTCCTGAACTCGTATTCTGACACGGGTCTCTCTTAAGGCTTCCAAATAAGCTGACCAAATCTTAGTCCACTGTGGGTGAAGCTGTAAAGCCCAATGGTCAAGCCAGCCTTGTGAGAAGAGTGTGGTTCGCTCCCCGTTGGAAATTTGATTGAGTGTCAGGTAACCAATTTGATTGAGGAAGCAAATAAGTTCCTGCGTGAGGAGATGTGCATTACCACAACCCACCCATGGATCGTAACCAATGTGAATCATAAGTCCATTTTCAATTTTCCAGGCCAATTCATCCTTGATAAATCTTATCGAGGATATGACAACACACCAGATAGAAGAACAACAAGGGTGGTGCACAGGAGGTGATCAAATCCATTTAATGGGGGTAAGTGGATGAATGTATTTATGAATAGTCACCCTGGTCCATAAGTTGTTACCCATGAGGATCATCCAACCTAGCTTAGCAGCCAATGCTAGAGAAAAATTCGGTAAATCCTTGATGCCCCATCCACCCCACCACTTGGGTAATGCTATACATGTCCATTTGATCCATGCAAAAGTGTTTCCCTCTTTTGTGCCCAGCCATAAGAAACGCCTGCAAATTCTCTGGATTTTGTAGAGAATTCCTTTAGGAATCCAGGCAAGTGACATCCAATACACAGGAATGGCCTCAAGCACATATTTGATTAGAATCAACCTTCCAGCTCTAGAAAGCCAGCGATGGCACCAGTTGTTTAATCGTTTTTCTATTTTGGTAATGAGCCAATTCCAATCAAATTTTTTGTAATTCACAGGTTTGAGTAAGAAACCCAGGTACTTCAAACCATCCTCAAATATGGTAAGATTAAAGAGAAATATCTACTGTACAAAGTGTATATCATGAGGAGTGCATCCATGGCAGGTAAAAGTTGATTTTTTATTGTTACACTGCATACCCATGGTTGTACAAAATAAATGCAGAATAGTTCGGATCATAGAGGTTCACTAAGAGTACCGTTAAGAAAAAGTATTATGTCATCCACGAATAATAGATGAGTGAGCACACAGTTAGCCGATAGTCTGGTACCTTTCAACCTGCCTCGAGAGATTTCATCAATAATACATCTACTAAGGCCCTCCATAACCAGTAGAAATAGTAGGGGATATAATGGACACCCTTGTCGAAGACCTCACTCCGTATGAAAGAAATTGGTTGCTGCCCCACTGATAAGAATACTAAAAGAAACAGAGGTGATGCAACACATTATCCAATTGATAGTTTGTAAGGGGAATCCCAGGTGAGTGAGCAACATGCAGATGTAGAACCAGCTCACTTGATCAAATGCTTTTTCCAAGTCAATCTTGAGTATCATCCCTTTAATGCGCTTAGTGTGCATATAATGTAGGCCTTCTTGCGCAATGCCAATTGCATCATGGATCTGTCTGTTTTCAAGAAAAGAAAATTGTTCAAGAGATATGTGATTGGATAAAATAGGTTTCAATCTGTTGGCAAGAATTTTTGCCATAATCTTATATATGCAGTTACATAAAGATATTGGTCGAAAATATTTGAAAGAAGACGGGTGATCAGATTTAGGAATAAGGGCTATGAATGTAGCATTGAAGGCCTCATAGATGCGCCTAGATTGATGAGTCTCTTCCACCACCTCTAGGAGATCATGACCCAGAAGATTAAAGAAGGCCAGATAAAATTCCACAGCCCACCCATTAGGCCCAGGGCTTTTTTCCTTTTTGAACCACTTAAGGAAATATTCAAGTTCTTGGCTCGAAACCGGTTGCAGCAAGTCCTCCTCTGCTGCAGCATCAACATATCTGGGAAAAAGGGTGGCCAGCTTTATGATTTTAGCCAAAGAGGGTTGCATAGGGGCCTTATAAATCTCTCGGAAATGATTGATACCTTTCTGTGCAAGTTGAGAGAAGGTAGAGGTTTTTGATCCATCCTCATTATTGAGATCCCAAATGGTGTTGATAGTCTTTCTGCCATTAGAGAAATGATGAAAAAATTTGTAATTTTCGTCCCCCGCTTTGATCCAAGTGGCACGAATTTTAAGTCTCCAAGCCTCATTCCTCACTTGTAGGATCTTTAAGCGAGTAGTTTCAAGTGAAATAAGTTGTGTCTTCTCTTCTTCAGTAGCAAACCCTCCCCCATTATAGCTTTCCAATCTATGAATGTTCTGTTCAATGTTGATGAGTTCAATGTCCTCTAATCTCTTCTTGTGCTTAGCCCAATTAATGGACTCCTTCTTAATAGTGAGTAATCTGTGTGCAAAAATGGAGGATGGTGATTGTAAATGTGAAGGCGGAGGGAGTCTCCACTGAGAGTTCACCAAATTGATATAGTCGGGATATTGTAACCACACATAGTAGAATTTAAAGGGGGATGCCGGATTCTTGAAGTATCCAGTGATTTCCAAGCATATCGGGGAATGGTCAGAGATGCTACCAGAACCAATCCAGTGCCTGAAAGAGCCAAGATTCTGTAATAAACCTTATTTGATAAGAAAGAGATTGAGCTTGCGAGCCACCAAATCATCCCTGGTGCACCTGTTGTGCCAAGTTGGAGAGGGGGAAGTTATGAGGGGATACACTAGGTGATGCGAAGAGAGAAAGTGTCTAAAGTAATCAGAGAGTGTGTCTGATTGAGCATTTGGCCCCCATGATTCAGAGATCCTGAGAGAGAAATTCAGGTCACTAACCAAAATGATGTTGTCAGGACTCAAAACAGAAGAATTCATAGGTGAGTTCCAAAATTGTTTCCTATTAGAGCAGGGGCCATAGACATTGATGATGTAGAAATGCATTCCAAGGGCTTCAGAGAAGACATCCATCCCATAATTCTTTCCCTGCCATATACATTTAAAAGATTGATATAACGGGGGTTTAAACAGAGGTCCAAACCACCCAATCACCCACTGGTATCAACAACATGAATGATCCATCCAGGTAGAATTGGGTTAAGTACTTGAATTACCAAATCATACGAGCCATGTTTTTCCTGAAGAAGTATGATATCAATAGAATAAGAAGAAAAAAGTCGACGAAGCGCAAGTCGCTTCGCAGGGCTAGCCAGCCCATGACAGTTTAAGGATAGACAGATCATTGGGAAACCAGAATGGGGGTTTATCTTGCTCTAAGAATCCCATCGATGGAGAGTTGAGTGCCAGAGGAAACATCAATACTTGTTTGTAGAATAGCTTTCGAGACATGCGAATGACGACCCCTGGTGGGCTTGTGCGGAGGGTAGGAAGGTCCATTAAGGGAGCCAAAACCAGTCAAAGTGTATAAATGGGGGCGCAAATTATAGGAGTGAGTGGAAGAGGATTTAGAGGGTTCAACCACAAGGGAGGGGCAAGGTTCAGAGGGAGAAGGTAAGGGGGGAGAGGGGAGGGGTTCAGAAAGTGTAGGAGTGAAATCAGGAATAGTTGCAATGGGCATAATAGGTAAGGAAGGGGGAGTGGGGGGAAAATGTAAAGGAGAGGAGGATGGGGGACAACAAATGGAAGGGAAGTGGAAACTAGCCTGAGGATGCTCTGAATGTAGAATAGATGCCGAAGATAAAAATGATAAAAATGTAAATGGAGGAGAAGAGGATGTATCAGCAGCCAGAGGGAGTCCATTAGTTGTAGCAGCAACTATGGATCGAGTTACTCTGGTGGGTGCAACCGCTGCCATCTGAGAGAGATATGTCATCGAGGATGAATCAAGTGATACACTGAATCAAGAGTGCGAAGACTGTCTCTACAGAGAGATCGATACAGGTGCGATTGGATGCAGTCCGCTAAGTGTACTAGGAACCTGAGTCGGACTAATTAAAGGACAATCCTTGAAGACATGTTCGACTTTGTGACAACGATGGCATCGAAAGGGCACCCGTTCATAATATAAGATTTGTGCCTTGGTGGAGTTGCAACATTGTATATTAATGGCTTCCTCAAGACCTTTCGTTGTGTCAAGATGTACCAGAATGCAGGCAAAAGCCATTTTGTGGAAGTCGATGAAGGAACGATCATGGTCCAATTAAGTCCCCAAGATATTACCAATGTCCTTAAATATCTGTTCATTCTATAAGTGAAGAGGTAGCCCTAGTAATCAAACCTAGATAGGGTCAGCTCCCAGCTATTCACGATCAAGATTGAACAAAGGGTTACATCATTTGAGCAGCACAAGTGCCATCTCTATGTGCTAGAATTGCGATAATATAAGGCCCATGGGCTCTCTGGAGGAAAAACGGAGTGCAAGCCAACCATTGGTCAATGTGTGAATGGTGGGAAGCTCCTGGTTAAGATCACCCCAAATCTCTTGTGTCCATAGTTTCAAATTCTTAACCCCATATTTCCAGCCACGGACCTGACCAACACCCACCCTATCAATAGTACCCAGGATATTAGCCATCTAAACTTTGGCGTCGAGCGTCAGATAATTTGCACGCTTGTTGGCTTTGATGCACTTCGTGCGACGGGGGGCACGGGGAGGGATGCTGGGGGGGAGAACAAACGAAGTAGTAAACAAAGGGGGGGGTGAGGGTTTGAGTCGGGCGGGGGGATGGTGAAGAAGCCAGAGGGACGCCGAGCCATGGGTGAGGCAGAGCCAGATGGGGGAATGAGGGGATGTGTGTGAGGGGAGTTAGAGGAGGGAGGGGGGGCAGAGGGCGGGGGAAAAGAGGCAGGGGGGAGAGGGGATACTGGGAGATTTTGGCTGGCCAAAGAAAAAGAGTGGGCCAGAGGGGGGTAGGTGAGGTTCTGAGAGAGAAAGGCAAGGGACGCGAGGGATGGGGGATAGAGGTCCGATGAGGAGATGAGGTCCAGATCAGCAGCTGAGAGAAATATCGGATAAGTAGGAGAGAGTTCTGGGACCATAAAAGTGTCCAGCTTAGGGAAGGTGAGAGGGGAGGGGGCAGATGCAATAGAGCTAACAGAAGTAGGACAAATAGGAGAAGATGCAGGGAGAGAAACTTGCACACCCGAGGAGAAATGATTCGAGAGGGTCCAAATGTCCACATCGGCATATGGGTCCTCCAAATAGTGCACAATTTGTTCATCCTGGGCCACTTCCATAGAAAAATCCAAGAAAATAAACCGTTATTGTAAAGACCAACTGTTCCCCAACTGTCACGAGGAGTAGAGACCCTAGTTCCCAGCAACGAATAGCACAAAAGAGGTCTGTGCTCTATTAGTGTTTCAATCCAAAGCCTAGAGGGTTAGGGGTATCCGATCTCTGTCAGTAATGATGTGCGCAACTGACAGAGAATGCAGTCGGAGTCCAAGTGCCGACGGTGAAGCCCAGCTTCGAGTAGTCGTCGAGGGACAATGAAAAAAATAACGTCGCAGGTCTACGAGGAACACAATATGTTTGTCTATTGCTCAGAAAGGAGAAACTATTTTTAAAGAATTTGTCTTCAAATTTCTCAAACGTAATCCTACAACCAAATTTCAACACGGACCATAAAAAATATATGGGGTGGGCATGCCACCCCCGGTGGACTCGTCCAACCCCTGGACAGAACCATACCATATAATAACATAACCGTGCCATATATATCACCGTCGCGGGTCACAATGGTTACTGCCTCTCGAGTTCAAATAAAAGAACATGCCAAGTTGGAGCTGGCCGGTTTTCAACCCGGCTCGACTCCCTACTATTCGCCGAATCCACCGTTGGGCCAACGTCCCATACATTGGAGTCTCTATCGACTTATAATATTTAAACTCACTTATTTTCCCAGTGGAAGGAGGAGCGACAGAACCTTGAGCAGCATAGGGTGTGGAACCCTGAGCGAGGGTATCAATAGATGTTGAAAATATTCCCTTAGAGGGAAAGAGGTGTCAAATTCAGAATTCAACAAATTTTAATCGATTTTGCGCAATTTCATGACACAAATCTAGTTGTGACGTTCGTTTCTCCAGTGGAACTCTCCATTTTCAGGCCATCATCCAGATTGGAAGGTATAAGGGTCATTTTTCTAAAGTTTCTTGTAACTGATTTCTTTGATGTCACTTAATAAAATAAGTCCTCCCCACTGTTGAGCAGGACTTGAAGACTTAGTCCACATTGGGTGAAATCCATAATCAAATTGTTGTGCCTTTGATCTCATGTTCCACTTCTTTTCATGTGGTTTTAATTTCCTTGGTTAATATGCTCTGTTATATGCAATTCTGAATGCATCCATGAAGTAAAGGATCTTGGATCAAGTTTAGTATCAGAACAGGTCTTCTTTATGCGAGTTTCATGAGTGTATGATAACCAGGAACAAGCTCCAAAAAGGTGAAGTAAAACTCAAATCCTTTGATCCTGAAGCGGGTCATACACCATGAAGATGGAACATAGTAGATGAGGATGCACGAGCAGAAGAAGAGCGAAATTATCGCAAGATCTACAGAAAAAGTTGACAAGCTATTTGCAGAATATGAGAAGAAAGAGACCGAGGATCATGCATCGGTACACCATGAAGGTGGAGGATGAGATCCTCCTCCCTCTTCATCCACCAGTGAAATTTCTTCTTCTTCTTCATATTTTCATAATTCTAATAGGAATCATAGACATACATCTAAGAAACCATTTTTTAAACTAGATGTAAACTTTGATTTTCCCACATATAATGGAGAATGTAATGCAAAAAACTTAACAATTGGATTACACAGATCGAGGTGTATTGTCAGATTCAACAGATCGAGGAGGATGAGGCAAAGATCTAGTTAGCATCCATTTTGCTGAGTGGCACTACTCTCGTTTGGTGGGAGAGAAAGTCGCAGAAAGGCAACAAAAACTTGGGTAGTCTCCTTTCTTCTTGGTCCAATTTTGTTTCTGCATTAAAGATAAGTTTTATCCTTTGGGTTATCGACAAAAGGAATTAATGGAATGGAAATATTTAAGGCAAGGAAAGGGTCAAAATGTACAAAGCTTTACATAAGATTTTAGTAAGCAAGCACTGAATTTGGGTATTCCACTTGATTCACCTGAAACCGTAACAAAGTATATTGGTGATTTACATAGTTACATCAGAGATTATTTGTTATTATTTTAGCCTAATACTATTAATGCGGCTAGTGTGAAGGATGCGCACCTTGAAAGTAAGGGAAAGAATGACAAAGAATATCAATCAAAGAAATCATATTTCAAACCTCATAATGGAAAGTTCAAAGGAAAAGGAAAGGGAAAGGACAAGAAGGCAACTACAACCAAGAAGGAGGAAGGAGTGAAGCCATCTTACAAACATTGCAATAAGGAAGTCCATGATGATGGAAATTTTTGGAAGTTGCATCCGGAGTTGAAACCAAATATATTTGGTGGAAAGGGCAAGCAAAATACAGTGGCAACTGCGCAACAGGACCTTGGATCTGATTCCAGTGATGAGACATTGATCACAACAATTACCTCACTTTGCAATTGACTGATAAATATTTTGGCGGTCCAAAATCACCTCATTGTGTAGGAATGATCTAGTATGATCCATAAATATAAGTAGCCTTGAAAATAGCTCAAAAATCAAAGTCATCGGATGGAATTGAAATTAGGACTAGATCAAAATGCTTGTCATCCTGATTCCAACAGTGAAAATGACACTCAAATATGAGTTCATATGCTCAAGTATATATTTTTTCAAAGTTTTGGACAATATTTGTTCAAAGTTTTGGACAAACTTGGCCAAGTGGAAGTGTTAACGAGGCAACAATTTGGCAACGTCTTGGCGCACGGAATTTGGCCAACAGAATGGGAAAATCTGTCGCCTACTTAATTTGCCTAAGATCCCTGATTTTCCAGAGGATTTTTTTGAACTAATATGGTTAAAAAAAAAGGGTCCCTCCACCCCTCAATGGTTGTGTTATATATATATATATATATATATATATATATATATATATATATATATATATATATATATATATGTGCCACCCTCGATGGACCCGCCCAACCCCGAATTGTATTATATATAAAAAATATATGGGGTGGATGGGCCACCCCCGGTGGACCCTCCCAACCCCCAACGGAACCATACTATATAATAACATAAACATGCCATATATATCATCGTTGAGGGTCGCAATGATTACTACCTGCCAAGTTTAAATAAAATGATGTGCCAAGCAAACGGGTTTTCAACCCGACCCGACTCCCTACGATTCGCCGACTCCACCATTGGGCCAACGACCCATACGTTTGAGTCTCCGTCGACTTATAATATTTAAAATCTCTCATTTTCCCTGTGGAAAGGAGGAGCGGCAGAGGATAGGTGGAACCCTGAGAAACAGAGGGTGTGGAACCCTGAGTGAGGGTATCAATAGATGTTGAAAAGATTCCCTTAGAGGGCTAGAGGTGACAAAGTTAGGATTCAACAAATTTATAGTCAATTTTTCATGATTTCGCGACAGAAATCGAGTGGTGACGTCCATTTATCCATATGAGCTCTCCATTTTCAGGCCATCATCCAGATTGGAAGGTGTAAGTGTTATTTTTGTAAGGTTGCATGTAATTGATTCTTTAATGCCACTTAATAACAGAAGGCCTCCCCATTGTTGAGTAGGGCCCAAAGATGTATCCCGCTTTGGGTGAAATCCATAATCAAATCGTTGCATATTTGATCTAATGTTTTCTTATGTTTTTCCACTTCTTTTCATGTGGTTTTAAGTTACATGGTTAATATACTTTGTTATATGCAATTCTCGATGCATCCTTGAAGTTAAAGATCTTGGATCAGTGGAGGATAATAGTAGAGAGCTAACAACTAACAATCAAATTTGGTAAGGGTAAACAACCTATAATTTTTTAATTTTTTATAGCTTTAATGTTGTTTTTGGATTTGAAACTTCAATTGTTTTAGGCTTGGAAACATAAGAATTAAGGAAAATTTGTTTGTATTTTAACATATTATTTAACAAGACTTTGAGGTTAAACATGAGTAAATTTTAGTCCAAACATAGAAATAATTTGCAATGCTTTAGTATTCCTGAAAACCAGAAAGAGTAAACAAACAGATATGGAAAATTAGGTAAAATAGATTCAAATTATACCTACATTCAAATTGATTGTTAGTAAGAAATCAATTTTATGTATATACCAAAATTTGTTGGATTTTGTACAAAATCTGGTTTATTTGATGTTAGCTACTAAGAAGTTGTTTTTTCTTGCATAATGTGCATCCAATGTACTACTACATTGGGATTATTCAATGTAAATGAATTACATGATGAAATATTAAATGTATAGGGTGAAATGGATATTGTGGTGACAACGTTACTTCACTGTATCAGGCGATGGGGATATGGTACTTAGAAATGGTACTTCAATGGCAACGTTGCTTCACTGTGTCGGGGGATGGGGATATGGTACCTGGAAATTATACTATGGAAGAAGCCTTTACCTCTATCACGAACAAATAATGGGAGTGCAATTTAAGATTGAGTACCAGGGCCTATTATCCCATACGAAAAGCAAAGACAAGGGAAAAAAAATGGAGCTTGTGTTGTTTTAGTAGTTGTGGGAAGCTTGAAAGATGACTAACATGCCAACAACGGGCTACACGACTGACCTGAAATTAAAAACTTGAAGGTTTTCTTAAAAAATTGCAAGAAAATTTATGTCATATGGGAAATGGATCAAGTTTCAAAAACACATAAACTTAGTGTTTTTAAACTTAGTCTACATAAATAAAACAGAGAAAAATAAACCATGAACAACCACATAAAACAACAATTTGATAACGGAGTTCACCCCTCCTGGGCTACATCTTCGGGTCTAGCTTCCAATGTTGTACCTCTTCAATTATATTCTCAAATATGAAATTACATCAGTTTACAGTGCTAAAATTAAAAAAATAGTGATGCCAATGGATTCAGAATTCTCAAAAACCCCTATCTAGGATCTTATTGAGCTAAAAAAGGTTGAAAATGAGCAATATATGACTCCCGGAACAAAGTTTTGCTAATTGTTATACAAATCAGCCATTCTGGCTAATAATCCTACAAATTTCGTCATTCTGGTGGCTGTTGAGCGACAAATTCGCCTGGGACCAGTGGGATGCCCACCACAAATATTGCAATTTGTTGCTTCATTAAATTCGATAATAACCCCTAAGTGTCAGGTCAGGGTCATATTGCCACCATGTGGCTAGGGGTCAAGCTAAACACCAACCCATGCCGCTCTGATCCCTCCTGTCTCGGCCTATGACTATATGATAGGTCATGGGACCAGGGTTGGCGTGGCTAGGTGCCACCCAATCTGCCCCCTCTGGCACTGGTACTAGTCATGTTACACAAATAGAACTTTGGATAGGGCCACGTGCCACTCTGTGATTGGCTCGTACCATGTACCCTCAACCAATAGAAATGCACCAACTAGTTCGGTATGGTATTGCCACATGGAAGAACAGGATTGGCTTGTACTGCTCATTGTGCATGCCCAATCAGATGCTGATGTCATCGTACAGTCTACCTAATCAACATCCCAATCAACCCTGTTGTTTAGCCAAAACTTCATAACGTGATAACTTGAGCATACGATGTCAGTTTGAGGTGATTTAAGTGGCTTTGGATTAAGGACCACGAGAAATATGATCTAGCTCTGGTTTTAATCAATTTTGAGCACTTTCAATTTTGAGCATTTTCTTGGTCCCCTGGATCATTCCTCCCCACTAGAATATTTTGGACCACCAAAAGGTTGTTTTCAGTCAGCAAGTAGGTGAAGGTACAACTCTCTCACCCTTCTAATCTCAATCCACCTGGCCTTACTTGGGTAAGTTCCCTTGAACCCCACACGAAGGTACTCCATATTTCCTCTACATTAAGTCCCGATTCCCCTATCAAGAATAGTATATTGCTACATTTATTCTAACTATCCAGGAGAGAAATATTCTATTTTTGGAATTTGAACATTCTCTCCTTGATCTTCAATCATAGGAGGCTCATATAATCTTAAGTTTTATGCGATTACAATAATATATATTTGCATGTATGGTGGTAAATCTAATTAGAAGGCAATATTACCGATCTTCTCCAAGATTTTAAAAGGACCATATTTGATTGGTTTGAGATTTTTACCTTCACCTTGGAGCAGGTGATATAAAACCAAACTTGATCTCCCACCTGGAAGATGTGGTCAACACGATGCTTATCATGTCTCACCTTGTACTTGGATTGAATCTTCTATAACTGTTATTATACCATCTTATGCACCAACTGAATCTGTTCAATGAAGTGCTTGGAACTATCTATATCATTGTGTCCACCCATCGCAACATCTTTCCCAAAGATAAAATCTAAGGGATATTTTGGTAAATATCCCAAACATGATTTGAATGGGGATGTCCGAGTTGAAGAATGCTTGGCTCTATTGTAGGCATGTTGGATGTAATGTAAGTGTTCATCCCAAATCTTAGGATGCCTGATGCAGTATCCACGAAGAATATGTACTACTGTTATATTCACCACTTTTGTCTAGCCATCAGTTTGTGGATGAAATGTTGTGTTATTATTTAACTTGGTGTCCATGAGTTCCCATAAACTTGACCAAAATTTCCTGACAAATCGAGAATCTCAATCATAAATAATAGAAGTGGGTAACCCAAAGTGCACCCATACATTTTGGAATAACATCGGTGCAATATGTTCAACTGTAAATTGCTTCTTACAAGCCATCAAAAAACACATTTTGGTGAAATGATCCACAAAAACATAAATATAATCATGAAATTTCCTAGACATATGTAGTCCTCTTGCAAAACCCATAGAAATACTTTCCCAAGGATGAGAAGGAATAGGAAGTGGAGTATACAAACCCAACTTTCTATTGTTAAGCTTGCTAGTAGCACACATGATACATCTTTCATGTTGGCTTCCTCTTTTAGTAGGTAACCCTTCAGGTTCTTAAAACATATTATCATATGTGTTAACAACTTCAACCAAATCAATGCCTCAATTTTTCATTACATCCTTGGAAAGCTTCAGATTCAGCAGAATATTTGGTTTTGATCATCAATAATACAAAATTCTTACTGGCATTTATAGGCCTTTTTATTTGACCAACATTTACAAGAGACAAGTTCATCTTCTTGTGATGTGATCTAACAATATACTCAATTCCATCTATAAAAAGATGATATTTGTTATCATGACGATAGAATATGGCTTTTTGTTCTTACAGGTATGGACTCCCTAAAACAATTCCACATATGTCAAGTGGTACAACATCAAGCTCTACCTCATGAATATAGTTTTCAGTGATCTCGAATTTTAGTTTTATTGAAAATAAAACACCATTAACACACATAAAACACACATAACAAAACATAGACAAAATATTGGCGGAAAAGGCTTCAGCCTCATGGCTTCCTCACATATTTTCTCATTATTAAAAGAATGTAGTATTACAATTAAACAGATGAGGAGACTGTGTCTCAAGATAGTGCGTGCTATCTTGGACACCTTGGTTGAGATAATTTCTCAACCAAACACACACCAATATAGGAGCTACCTAAACTAACTCCTATCTCAGAGGAACAACCCAATCTAGAGAGTAAGGCATAAATTCCTAACTTTCAATATTTAATTTATTTATTTTATTTTTGGATTTATTATTGTTTTATGAGAGAAGCTAACATTCCCCCCTTCAATGATAAATAAAAAATAAGAATGAGGAACCATCTTCCAAGTTCTCATGTTGATCCTCAAAAACATTGCCTAAAAATCCACCGAAGCTGGATGCTAAAAAAACTGCAATCTGAAGAGACCATGAGTCAATTGCATGTCTGATTCATCTCTGAATTTTGCTTGACAACTCCATCATGTGCCAAGTTGTAAAAGGATCCATTTTTCCTTTGTCCACTGACAAAATTTGTTGAATGCCCACTGGCTAATGACGTAAAATACAACTCACTGTTGCTTTTGTTGTGTTGAAAATTGCTCACTGCTACTTTTCTATTGACTGCCCATTGACGAATTTGTTAATGCCCACTAGTTGTTGAAGATGCCCACTGGTTGTGGAAGCTGCCCACTGGCTGCTTTTGCTGGTTTTGTCTATACTTCCAGTCTGAAAACCACCGTCAATTTCATTGACATTTTCCCCCCTTTGTCAGCTGAAAGGAGAGACAATTCTCTGGAAAGTATTCCTGAACTCCCCCCTTTCGGTGTAGGAGTGTTGCACTGGTGTACTCCCCCATTCAACTACATGAGAGTACCGTCTTCTTTTCACTGTTGGCTTCACTATGTGTGATTGTATTCGATTGTAGAACTGAGACAATATTTTGACTGTGGATGACCATTCCCAAAGATCAATTCATTCATAATTTATCTTCAATCTGGCTAATTGTTGTTGGTTGCAACATTTCTCTGATGAATGATTTGGTTTGCCACAATGGCGACAAGGATGGAGATCAAAACACTGATCTTCCATATGATCAGTTCTTTGAAAATTAGGACATTTCGGTTTGACTGCAACTGTGGGTTGCGTGCATTTCTATTTGTCTGCAACTTTCTCAGAACTTGCTGAGGTGATTTGTTCAAGAAATCCTGCACTGACGAACTTAATTGGCTTGGAATAATCTGGGATATGCAAGTTGGCATCATCTTGGACATATCCTAGGCCTCGTCTATTTTTGTTACTTTGGATTTCTTTCCATGGCTTGATGATTGGCTTGGAAGAAAGTTGAACTGGAACAACTTCGACACTTGAATCTATTTGGATAAATGACTTAGAATCATCTGGATGGTTGGAAGCATCACTCTTCTCTTGCAACTCAGTTCTTGTAGTTGCGATTCTAGTTGAAGAAACTCAATGGTTTCATTTTTCTGTTGTAGATGCCGTCAAATATCAACAAGAGTTTCTTTGCTGATTTGCACCATGTCTTCATCACTTGAGAGGATCAAATTGTGAAGAATTTTTAACAACTGGATGTGTTGCGCTATCTGAACTCGCTCTCTTGAATTTAGTCTATCTTATCGTAGATGTCGTGATTTGAACTGTTTCACTTCATTTTGTTACTTGAATTACAGGCTTTCTTGCTATGTGGCTTGAATGGCACGCTCGCTTGATTTGTTGCTTATTGCATTTGCTTGGAACACTTGCTAGAGTTGTAGAAATTTCAAGCTTAAACTCTTGAATTCACTCTCGCTTGATGACAATCACTTTGCTTGAACGCTCGCTTGAATTGATTGATTACTTCACACTCACTTGAATGAATACTCAAACTCACTTGCAGAAGATGTAAACTTGTTGTTTGTTTTAGAGTTAAAACTCGTGCACTCACTTTATTTTGCTTAAAGGAAGGGTGTCGAACATTGTCGAAAATGCACCCAAAAAGCTTACAATGATTTTAATGACTCACTTAAAACAATGAATTCACTTGTCTAAATTTGACTTAGGTTAAGATAATTGATGCTCTTGACTTCTTATCAATTCAAAGGGTGTCAGTTTTAACCAAGAGTGCACCTTTACAGTCCAACTCATATTACAAATTCTTAAATTTATGTGCAAGAATGTTGATGTAGAATGTGCTTTGAAACACATTAACTTGATTGTATTGAATGAATTTTCTTGTTGAGGTAGAATGCTGATGTTGACAATCTTTGATTATATGTTGTAGTTGCGCAAATTCATGTGTTGAGTTTAATTATCCTTCCTTGCAGCTACTTCATTACAAGTGTTGTGCTTGCTTGCATTATGTGTGTGTTAAATGATATCATTTATGTGTCAAAACTAGACACAAATCATAAGCAAAATCATGAAGCCATAAAAATGCGCGCCATCAAAAACACACACATGGTGTACCTAAGATTCCCTTATTCAATTTCGGGCGGATCTAGGACACTTCAACACCACAAATAATATGTCTTTATTAAATATTGAGGTCATCAACCTTTCATATTTTACAACATTGACATTGAAGCTTTCTCAAACGATGAGAATCTCACGCTCACAAATTTTGGAAGTAAATTCCTTCAAAAACAGACTCAACCTCCTATAACAATGAGTGTTCCTTTGAAAAACTGATCACTCCAAACTTACAAAAAAATCAATCTTGTATCGCTCTACAAAATTACTTCAATACTCTCAACTTTGAACTTATCACTCCAAATTACAAAAAATAATGTCATAAAAAACATACACTATAGAATGAGCACCCACTATCTCTCAAAATTACACCTTATCACTCCATACATCCCATTAAGTTATTAAAATAATTCAATATACTTTATTAAAATTTTCAGCCTTGTAACTCCCAAAATAAAAAAAATATTCCATCCACTCCTTATCTCTTCAAAAGCCTTTTTTACAATTTCTTGAACCCAAAACATTTGCAAAATGCATTAATTCTCTTTTCCACTCCTCTCTTTTCAAAAAAGAATTATTATAATAATTACACATTTGCACCACTCATTATCTCTCATGAAATAAGCACCCACGTTCTTGCAATGCGTTATGCCATAACTTTTGTTTAAAGTGCATACGTTTCAAAATTTCCACACCGAGTCTATCATATGCTTCCACAATTATTTATGGATAAATACCATCATTATTTACTTAAAATATTCGATTACCTTTTTCAAGCATGAATTATAAAAAGTGCCCACTTAAAGTTTGAAACCATAAAATTGATGCATTAAAATTCATGATTTCCACGCAAGAAATTACGGACTTTGCAGCCGGGTTAGCTCCTCTGTAAGTATTGTTATTTTCAGATATTTAACCATACTTATTCTTGCATCTTCCACTAGAGACAGACCCAGTTTTCACATTTCCCTTGGTAGCAGTCTTTTAGGGGCTTCAACGCAGCAACAATAATGCCACAAGCTACTACAAAAAAACTCCTTACGTTGGCTCACGCTCGCTTCCAACTGCGCTATTTCCCAAAATTAGGTATTCCATATCAGGAAGAATAACTGAAGATCTACCACCGAAGTTTAAATTGTTGGCTCAGGTTGGTGACTAGCTCACGCTGGATGAATGCTGGTAGTGGTATTTTCTTCATTCATTCATTAATCACAGCGTCTGCGCCTTCTTCAAAATGTTTCTTGATGGCATCTTCAGCATTCTCAAAAAAATAGTCTTCACCGTAACAACAGATTTGCTGCTTCCCTCTAATTCCACTTAAACCGTCGCTCTTCTTCGATGAGGAGTATTATGTGCTTTGCGCGGATGGCTTCATTGCTGCTCCTTTTGCAGATAAGGCCAACAAACAAATCATTTAAGCCAATCCTCTTCCACGTAGGTTTAAGAAGGTGCAAAAGCTATTAATTGCAGTGGGCGAAGCTTCAACTCTTCAATCTTTCGGCTCTGGTTGCGTTGGGTTCTCCACACAGCCTCTACACATCATTCACCATATTTGGTCAAACATAATACACACAATCAAACAGTGGTCAGATCTAACTTCATTGCAGGTCTCTAGGCTCATGGCCTCACTACTCCTCAAAAACTGCGGATCCGATGGGAGATATTATGAGAAATTGTACTGAGTTTTCAAGCTTGGCACTGAAGTAAATCACAGATCAATCTCTCGTTTACATTCAACACTGATGGAAGAATTAGATTTCAACTAAAAAAAATGTGTCAAGCCTTTAATTAATTCACTTACTATGACCAACGAATACACATTACTTCTATGCATTTAAATTTCAACCAGTCCGCTCATAATGATAACTGAGATCATAAAAAAAACATTAACAAACCTAGAATATTTTTTTTTAACAACCATTTATGTAAAACACATGCCTAAGTACCGGGATCGGAATTATTTCCCACAAAGAAATTGCAGAAATATGAAATGAGTGACAAGACTCCTGACCACACCACGTCCTATACTCTTCGACTCTTGCAAGAGTTGGCAAGATAAGCCTCCACATACGCAGGATTTAACTTAGACCAACTCCGATACCACATATTGAAAATCAAACACCATTAACACACATAACAAAACATAGACAAAATATTGGCGGAAAAGGCTTCAGCCGCATGGCTTCCTCACATATTTTTTCATTATTAAAAGAATGTAGTATTACAATTAAATAGATGAGGAGACTGTGTCTCAAGATAGTGCGTGCTATCTTGGACACCTTGGTTAAGATAATTTCTCAACCAAACACACACCAATATAGGAGCTACCTAAACTAACTCCTATCTTGGAGGAACAACCCAATCTAGAGAGTTAGGCATAACTTCCTAACTTTTAATATTTAATTAATTAATTATATTTTTGGATTTATTATTGTTTTATGAGAGAGGTTAACAAGTTTACATCTTCTTGTCACTTGCAATTTGGCATTGTCACATACCCAACCCAAAAAGTAAGGTTTATGATGAGTTGTAGTTTCTAAGTTTAGTTTTTTGAATATATTTAGAAATAAGGTTAACTTGGGATCCATTATCAAACAAGGTATCAACTTTGGTATGTTTTGTAATGGCCCTAATATGGAAAAGCTCAATTATTTATTTATCGTTTTGAGGCTAAATAAGCTTACTAGAAGAACTAGTACTTGCAATACAATCTTTACCTTTCATTCCCATGGATGTGATTTTGGTCTCATCACCTGAATCGGATCTTAGATCTTGTTGAGTTGTTGCAATAGTCTTTTGTTTACCTTTGTTGTTAAAATTCTTTGATCTCATTTTCTAGATGTAGTTTCCAACAATAGTCTTCATCATGGCCTTATTTTGAACATTGTTTGCATGTGAGTTTCTCTCCCTCTTTCTTTACTATAGAATTATTTTTTCCTTTTCCTTTAAAATTCCCCTTTCCTTTGTCTCCAGATTTCAATATCTTCTTGCTAGTCTCTCGAGGAACATTCTCCCCTCTTGCTTTTAAGTTGTCTGAACACATACTTCATCTAGATTGGTGGGATTAAACATAAGAATTGTATGTCTCAGATAACTATGTAATCCACCTATGTATTTAAGGAGAGTGTCTTGTGATGAAAAATCTACACCCAAGATTAAATCTCTTCTTATAAATTCTTATGTATAACTTTGAATACTCTAACCTTTAGCTTGTCTAAAATTTTTCCAATCCATAATTACTTTTTGCATGTAAGTTAATGGATACATTTTCCTTCTTAATACAACTACAAAATCATTCCAAGAAGTGATAATTTTTCTTCAAGGCTTCTTGAGTTATCGCCTCCCACTAGATGAGAGCTTCACTTTCCAAATGAAGAGAAGCAAGCTGTATTTCGGTCATATCATCCTTAATCCTTTGAATCCTACAATATACTTCAATATGATGAAGCCAATTATCCAACTTGTCAGCATTTACTTCCCCATTGTACATAGGCAATTCAAACTTGACATCAATATTTAACAAAGGAGACATAGCATGTCCTTTTGGAGATCTTGGAGGAGTATGTGAAGGAGATGAAGAAGATGAGGGTGAAGGTGAAGATGGAGTTGAAGGAGGAGGTGGAGGTGAAGGCTTGCTCCCATCACCACCATTACCTTTTGGTTGATTTGAACTCTCTCCATGAAACCTTGTTCCTTTCTTCAAATAAAACTTTCACCATTTCAGACATTTCATAAAAATCCTTTCTAAAAGCTCTCTCATTTTGAGACATCATCTCACATCCTTCTTCATGTGCCATGACTAGTGGAGTTTGAGGATTTTGTGACCTCCTTGAACCAATTTTAGGATTTGGTTCTTCAGGAACTCCTTCTACTCTTTTCAAATTTAACCTTGTAAGCATCATAAAACACTTAACACTATCAAATATTGAAAACAACCATGCTCTCTTACTAAACTAATATGAAATTGAAAACTTGAAGGTTATATTAAAAAATTGCAAGAAATTTTGTGTCTTATCTGAAATGGATCAAGTTGAAAAAGCACATAAAATTATTGTTTTTAAACTCAGTTTGCAGAAATTAAACAGAGAAAACTGAACCATGAACAACCACACAAAACGACAACTTGATAATGAAGTTCACCTCTCCTGGGCTACGTCTCTGAGTCAAGCTTCCAATGTTGGGCCTCTTCAATTATATGCTAAAATATGAAATTACATCAGTTTACAGTGCTCAACTTGAAAAAATAGTGTTTCCAATGGATTCAGAATGCTCAAAATCCCCTATCTAGGCTCTTCTTGAGCTCAAAAAGGTTGAAAAATGAGAAAGATATGTTTCATGGAACAAAGTTATGCTAATTGTTCTGCAAATATGTCATTATGGCTAATCATCCTACAAATTCTGCTTTTATGTTGGTCGTTGAGCAAAAAATTCGCCTAGGACCTGAAGGATTCCAACAACAAACGGTGTAATTTGTCACCTCATTAAATCTGCCAATAACCCCTAAGTGTCGGGTCAGGGTCATATTATCACCATGTGGCCAAGGGTCAAGCTAATCACCTGCCCTCGCTGCTTCGATCCCTCTTGTCTCGTCCTATGGTTACATGATAGGTCATCGGACCGACGCTGCGTGGCCAGGTGCCACTCAGTCCAACCTGTCCGCTGTTGGGGCTAGTCACGCTACACCGATAGGACCAGGGTTGGGGCCAAGTTCCCCGCCCCGCCCACCACTAGTCAACCAACAACACTTTAAATAAAATTGTCGACTATAATATAATAAATTCAATTGCGTGGTATGTTGGTTAATTTCTTGGTTCGTCTGGATGAGGTATCATGTTTGGCTCCTGCAGGGTCGGCCAGTGTCTATACCAATTTTTTGGCCTCTCTCGGAGTGCTGCATGGTGCCTTGGGATTGGGCCACATGTCACTCCGTGATTGCCTCGTACCATGTATCCTCAACTAATAGAAAAGCACCAACCAGTATTGTATGGTACTGCCACACGGAGGCATGGTATTGGCCTATACCAGTCACTGTGCACTCCCAATCAAATGTTCACATCAATGTACAATCTGCCCATTCAACCCTATTGTTAAACTTTTTAGTTGTTTGGAAAAAACTTCAGAAAATGATAAATTGGGCATATGATGTCGGTTTGAGGCAATTCCAGCGACGTTGGATTCAAGATGACGAGCACTACGATCTAGATCTAGTTTCGAGCAATTTCGAACACTTCCATTTTTTAGCATTTTCTTGATCCCCTATGTCAAAAACATCATTCAAATGGCCTCAACATAGCCTGAACTTAGGATAATGTTGTAAAGCTAATACACTGCTCAAGATAGTGTAAAGTGAGGTTGCAATATGAGCTTCATTTTCTTTCCAAATCAAATAGAAAGGAAATTTTGGTTAAAGTTTACCATCCCTACTGACAATGCTCAGTCGCATGGAAAAATCTCGTTAAATGAATGATATAAAAAACAAGTCAATGCAATCAATATGCGATCAACAGCATAGTGATCACTATATACCTGCCTCGATAGGTATAATAAGGTTAAATATGGGCACTCTCACCTATTATCTTACTTTTAAGAAGTTAGTAGTTACCAATACTTTTATTGCGCTGAGAGGCGTATTATCCAACACAATATGAGGGGGATGTGTAAATTTGTCTATGCTCAATGTAGAGTTGACACATATCCAATAGAATAAATATTTATTCAATACAAATATTAATGTTGGCTTAAATAAAAATGAAAATAACCATATAAATAAAATACAAAGCAATCCTTTGCAAACCTAATCTCAAACATTAGTCTGAACCTAATCCCAAACATTGAATTATTTAAAATCCATTATTTCTCTTAGACATTTCTATTATAATATCGATGCAAACTATCCATTTTGACTGACTTGCATTGCAATTTATAATTGTCATATTTTAAATAACTACACAAATATTACCTACAATTATGAGTTTACCATTTGACATTTTAAGTACACAAATTTTACCTACAATTTTGAGTTTACCATTTGAGTAATCTACAAAGTAGGTTAATCGGTCTTGAAGATGAATAACACTAATTAGTTTGAAACACATCAACCAAATTCTTTACTATCTGATTTTTACCAAAAAAATATCAATATACAAACTATAAATCACAAAATCCATATTTCAAGTGCTCATAGTATATGAATTTATTGATATATAATTTGGGTGATCAGTCTCTATCACGAAGAAATTAATAGAAATTCGTGTATTTGTTTCAATCGATAGCAAATACACTTTTTAATCATATGTAACATCAGTTAAATTAAATATGAAATCAATCATGTGGATTCATGATCATCCATCTTAAACAAAATCTTAACTTCAACTTTAAGTTAATATTAAAAAAAATTAGAACTCACACACACAACACGTTTGAAGGCATTTAAAATTTTATGAACATGAGGAAGGTATCGGTATGACGTCTTACAACCAGATCATTGAATTTCATAGTTATAGTCCTTGCATTTGATTTCCTTTTCTCTTTGTTCTTTTAATGTCAAGTT
The DNA here is from genome assembly GCA_034641835.2 of Pinus albicaulis. Lineage (NCBI taxonomy): Eukaryota > Viridiplantae > Streptophyta > Pinopsida > Pinales > Pinaceae > Pinus > Pinus albicaulis. The sequence continues at coordinate 315,909,754 of CM076584.1, forward strand.
TAACCGTGGCTCATAATATCATTCTAATATTACAATACCTTTGGATTTCTCTCTTAAGCAAATTACGTTATATACAAAAATTAAGAGATCCATTCCAATCTCTAAAATCTATTTATATTAATATTAAATATTAATTGGTATATAATATACGGTTAATATTAAATATTATGTTATATTAACAATATTAATATTAATATAAATATAAAAAGAGACAAAAGGAGAAAGGGAGGGAGAGAAAGATGGAGTTGGAGGGGAGAAAGACATAAATAGAGAGAGGGGAGAGAGAGGGGAAGTAACAAGGGAGGGGAAGGGAGGGAGAGAAAGATGGAGTTGGAGGGGAGAAAGACATAAATAGAGAGAGGGAAGAGAGAGGGGAAGTAACAAGGGAGGGGAAGGGGGGAGAGAGGGTGGGAGAGAGAGATAGAGAGATATTAAATAGAGAGATATTTATATTAGTATTAATATAAATATAAAGAGAGGAAATAAAAGATAGAGAGAAGAAGAGAGGGAGGGAGGGATAGATGGAGTTGGAGGGAGCAAGAGAGGGAGGGAAGAAGAAAGACATAGAGAGAAAAGATGGAGAGAGAGAGATAGGGAATGACAAGGGGGAGATGGAGAGAGATATAGGAGAGAGTGAGGGAGAAAGGAGAGTAGGAGGGAAAAGAGAGAGAAGGAGAGACAAAGGGAGGGAGGGAAGAAGAAACACATAGAGAGAGAGAGAAAGAGGGAGTAATAGGGGAGAGATGGAGAGAGAGTGAGGGATTAAGGAGAGTAGGAGGGAAGGGAGAGAAGAAGAGGGCGAGGGAGAAAGGAGAGGGGGAAGAGAGAGAAGGGGGAGAGAGATAGAGAGAGAGAGATGGGGAAGAACAATGGGGAGAGATAAAGCTAGGTATGGAGTGAGAGAGTGTGTGTTTTGGGTGTGAGATAGAGAGACAAAGAAGGCGAGACAGAGGAAGATAGAGATATAGATGGAGAGGGGAGAGAGGGAATAAGAGAGAGATAAAGAGAGGGAGGGAGGGGGAGATAGATAGATATTGAATTTTAATAGTGTATATATATATATATAGAGAGAGAGAGAGAGAGAGAGAGAGCGATAAGGGGAGAGTGAGGGAAAAATGAGAGCGGGATGGATATGGAGATATATAGATATATAGATATGGAGAGAGAGGGAGTGTATGTTTGGGGGTTGAGATAAAGAGAAAAAGAAGGAGAAACAGAGGAAGATAGCAATATAAATCGAGAGGGGAGAGAGGGAAGAAGAGAGAGAGGGAGAGAGGGAGAGATAAATAGATATTAAATTTTAATAGTATTAATATTGGTATTAATATTAATATAAATATAAAGAGATGAAGGAAGAAATAAATAAGGTGAGTGGGAGGGAGAGAGAGATGGAGTTGGCAAGGGAGAGAGAGGGAGGGAAGAAGAAAAACATAGAGAGAGAAATGTGTAGAGAGAGAGAGGGAGAAGAAGAGGGAAGGAGGGAGAGGAATATAGATATGGAGAGAGACTGAGTATATTTTGGGGGTGAGATAGAGAGACAAAGAAGGAACGACAGAGGTAGGTAGGGATATAGATGGAGGGGGGAGAGAGGGTAGAAGAGAGAGCTAGAGAAAGGAAGGGAAGGAGAGATAGATACATATGGATTGAGAGAGAGAGAGTGTGTGTTTCGGGGGTGAGATAGAGAGACAAAGAAGGAGAGATGGAGGGAGATATAAATATATATGACCGGGGGGGGGGGGAGAGAGAGAGAGAGAGAGAGAGAGAGACAATGTTATTCACTGAAATATATGCATTGATTTAAATGTAGATGTTGATTCCTAATATTATTTTATTTTTTGCACTGGATGCATTAATTTCGGTGTAGTTGCTGATTTCTAATCCTATTTGATTGCTTGCACTTGATGCATTGATTTTAGTGTAGATGTTGATTTCTAATCCTATTTTATTTCTTGCACTAGATGCATTTATTTCAGTGTAGATGTTGATTTCTAATTATATTTGAATGTTTGTTCTACATGCATTGATTTTAGTGTAGATTTTGATTTCTAATTCTATTTGAATGCTTGCTCTAGTTGCAATGATTTCAATGTAGATGGTTATTTCCAATTATATTTGAATGCTTGCACTAGATACATTGATTTCAGTATAGATGTCTATTCTTGATTTGATGAAACTAGATGTATGATGTACATTAATTTCAAAGTAATTAGATTAATAGTGTGCATTGATTTCAGTGTAAGAACAAAGAATATTATTGATGACACGCATTGTTTTTTATGTTTCACTAATTCAACCATAAATAAAAATCTTGAATTTTCATCTTAAATAAAATGCTCACTTACCTGAAATGTTTGTTTCGTGAAATTGTAAACTATTTGTAATTGACTGCATTCTCATTATTCCCATTTTCCATCATTCAAAATTGTTAGTCACTTTGCCTTCAAATGAGGTAGGAGAAAACAACTATAATTCGAACTTACATGGAGTCAAACACTCCATAAGTCACAATGATTGACTTTGGAGAAAATTGTTATTAATATTGGATAACAAGCGAGAAAAGGTATGACATTTACTACAATTTCTCGAGTTAAAGATTTTAATGGTCTACAATTTCAACCACCCTTTTCATATGATCCGTATGAAAATATGGCAAAACTAACAAGTGTGACAATAAAAACAGTAGAATACAATATTTGAGATTGATTAAAATGAAGTCTATTTGTAATTGAATACATTCTTATTATTCACATTTTATATCATTCAACATTGGTGCATTTTCTCTTTGCGTTAAAAAAAATTATTTCATCATTTTTCATCATTAAAGTTATCAACAGTCCTTATCATCTCAACAAATTGAGGTATCTGAGAAAACTTAAAATTAAAATGACAAAATTAATCTTAGACATATTTAGCAAATTTAAAATGATCAGAATAGTTAGATGTTAAACAAAATTTCCATGGCTACACATGATTGAAACCAACCTAGATCCATATTAACCTCGGATCTATCAAGTGTCGAGAGGGATCAAATCTCTCGCGGTGCAAACCTTTCCTCAAGTTTTTCACTCAAAAAAGATGTTAGCACCTCGAGAGATTTGATTTGTCTCGATGCTTGATAGATCCGAGGTTAAGATGGATTTAGGATGGTTTATTTAGCAACAAATAGAACGTGATAAAGAGTGAAAATGGAAACACAAAATTATTTAGGAGGCATTGTAATCGTGCTTTAATGTTCCAACTATCAATTTTGTACATGTTTACAATATTTTTAGATAAACATTTGCTAATTTTATTAATTGATAATTATAATCTATAGTTACATAATATATAAAGTATAAATAAGTAAATTGGAGCCCACGAGGCTTAAAATAAACAACGATGGGGTGCACTGTTAAGGCACACTTTGATGCGAAGATCACTAGTTCGAAACTTTGTAGGAAAAAAATCCAACCATGTTAAGGGTTGGTGTGGCCTAGGCCGGGTGTGATCCTAGGGTTATTTTGATGACTTAAATGCCCCTGGGTAGCGGTTTCTCAAGCCAAATGTTTAGTAATAAAAAAAATAAATAACGCAATTGGGTTTATCTCAGGTGGTTGGGAGGATTGATTAAAATTATCTCCACCTAGTTTCAATTTGCGCAAGTAAAATGATGAAATTTGATGTAATGGCTTTAAGCCTTATTGCCGAGAATGAATAATCCCTCTAGGCATATACATTCCTCATATAAAGTATACAAGTATTTTCCACATCAAAAAATATATAAGATACAAATAAATGTTATGGCCAAGAAAAAATTTACCTACTTAAAAAAAGTGTCATAACTATATAGTTATTAAATAAATTTAAAATAAATAAATACATTTTATAAAACCTAAAAACTTATAAAAAATAAATTGTAAGCTTGGTGGGAATACATCTTCACTATGTCCAATATATCATCCTCGTCAAGGCGAGGAATTGAACCAGTGACTTCACATCAAGGAGTGCCTTAACAGAGCACCCGATCATTGTCTATCCAGGACCCTGTGGACTCTAAAAAATTATATTTGAATTAAAGTTTCTAATAAAATATACATTATTATTATATAAAAATATTTATAATATAGTTTTAAGGGGTAGTTTGTGGTGGGGACACGATGTAAGTGAATTAAATTCTAAATTTTAAAACTATAATCAATACACCTCTTAATAAGAAATTTTATTGAAGTTTAAATTGATTCGAATCCGCTCTTTTACAATCCACTTAGCCCATGCGATTGTGGGTCTTTACCAAGTGCTTCAATCCACAAATTTAAATTTCATAAACTTAGGGTTTATCCCTCATTTCATTTTTTTGTCGTGAGGGTTTGTTGGAGAAGGAAACTAGGCGAGGGTTTCGACCATGCCTCCACCTGCAAACTTGCACAATCCTCCGAGAATATGAGGGGGCTTCGACCTTGCTATGGCCTGCAAACTTGCACACCCTCTGTGATTGTGAATGGGATTACAACCCTGCTACGAATGCCTTCACAAACTGGTGTAGTCATCAACTATATGTGTTGACCCTTTTTGGTAATTTGTTGGGGTTTTTTTTCCTGTTTGTTTCTTCTTAGTTCTTGTTTGCTATCTCCAGAAATTTGAAGTTGCTCTTTATGCAACCAACAGGTGTTGGATTCGTCTCCAGGGCGGTCAACCTGTGTAACACAGGTAAGCTTTTGTTCTATTTTTCATTCATTACCTTCATCGTTACCTTGCTGACCTTTTGGCACCTTGGTTAGCAGGTTCTGTCTACGGTGGTTCTACGATAGTGTTCCTTCATTTTTTTTGTGGTTTTTCTGGCTCTTTACTGGTCCTCGTCACTTAAGGTAAGCCAATTCCTCACATTTCTTCTCAGTTAATCTTCACTTTATCTTTTTCTTTGTCACTTGCTACCTTCTAAATCTCTGTGGGTTTGCTTGTGCTTGCAGGTATTAACTTGACTTTTTTCGCTGCTTTTCGTCACGGTCCAGGGTCTCCCTTGTGTAATAGGGTAGGACCCTTCCCGTGTGCACTTATCCTTTGTTTTTGATTAGTTAGGAGTTCTTCAAACCCTCAAAGGGTTTTGAAATTTCGTGGTTGTTGTGTAATCTCCAGTTTCTTTTTCACTGTTATCTTTGCAATCGTTGTTTGGTATCATTTACTCTATTGTGGATACACTTCGATTTTGAGGAGGGTATAAACCATAATAGTTGTATGAATTTATTTTTAAACCCTTACAGGGTTAGCCTTTGGTTCAATATTTAATTTGTATAAGCTATTACAATGTTTCTTGCTTTTATTTGTAAATTTAATTTACAAACTCTTGAAATAAGGCTTATTCAACTATGAATTTCGTTGGCATAATTTTAAATGAAAAATAGATGAAAATGATTAAAAATATGTTATCAATGTGTTCTTGATATACTTGCACTTCTTTGTTTCCAGCGTATGGCTTTGTCATGCTTGTATATTTCTGAGTCCTGCAATTTATGTTATTTGATACGGTTGTCCTGCTTCTATATTTCTGGGTCCTGCAATTTCTGTTATTTGATATGGAAAGACCTTCGACACATTTCAATACTTAGTAAAATTTAAAAATGCAGAGAAATTACTGTTCTTTAAATTATAAAGTTAATAATACTTTCTTTATTTGTTCACACACAGATTCACTTTCATAATACTCTCCTTCTCTCTACAGATGGCAGACCCCCTTTTGGTGGGGTTTGGGTAGGTTTATACCTTTCTTGAATCCCTCGTGTAACTAAGAAACTGCCATTCAGTTTCTAACTGTCTATTAAAACTAATTTACCCTAACTATTTCTTAATTCGAAAATCACAATAGTGGTGTTAACTAACTTTTGAATTTATTTTTTAAACAAAATAAAAACATAAAAGAAAACTAGATAAAGTTCAATTTCTGCCAAGCAGAAAGTAGCCAAATTCTGGCTGTGGATCTTCAGTTGGATGCTCCTGTATTAGGCACATGGGGTAAATTAAACTCATGGCTCATGTCCATGAGCTCTTAAATAGAGTACTCGATACTTTGAATCTATGCAGCATCCAACCAAGAACAATCCTCAATAGGACAATTCTTCCACTTTACCAGATACTGCAAGTATTCTTTTTTTTTTTTCGCATCTTCCTGGCTACCTGCATGTCCAAAACATGTTCAATCTCCAAAGGTTGTGCCAAAGGCATCTTCTTAATCTAAGGTTCCTCCTCATCCTGGGTATCACTTGTTCGTCTTTTAGAACTGTCTTCCTCATCAACAACAACGTATGGGTACATATATACCACATTAAAAATGGGTGATATTCCTACACCCGAGGGTAATTGCAACTCATAAGCATTTGCAAAAAACTTTCGAAGGATTCTGCAAGGCCCGATTTTATTTCATCTTCAGTTTATTGTACTCCCCTTTAGGAAACCTCTCTTTGCGTAAGTGCATTAGTACCAAGTCTCCTACCTCAAACTGTACCTCTCGTATTTTCAGATTTGCTTTCTGTTTGTATTTTTGGTTGCTGTCTTGTAGTCTCTGTTTGACTTGCTCATGCAGATCGTTGATCGCATTTGTGAAATCTTCCCCATCAGCACTCTTGTGCTCCAACTGTCCCAAATCCCGCAATTCAAATATTTCACGTGGGTGCATTCCATATAGGATTTGGAAAGGTATTTTTCCTGTGCTTCTGTTGGGTGAGTCATTGTAGGCGAACTCCGCCTATGCAAGTACACAATCCCACTGCCTAGAATTTTCACCAACCAGGCTCTTGAGCACATTTCCCAGACTCCTGTTTACAACTTCAGTTTTCCCATTGGACTATGGGTGATAAGCCAAACTGAAGTTTAGTTTTTTGTCTAACTTATTCCACAATGTTCGCCAAAAATGGCCTGTGAACTTCACATCCCTGTCCAAGATGATGGATTTCGGCAAGTCATGTAATCTAACTATCTCTGAAAAGAACAATTATGCTACATGTGTGGCATCACTTGTCTTCCTGCATGGGATGAAATTCTCCATCTCAGTGAAATGATCCACCACCACCATGATGGAATCGTAACCCCGCTATGTCCTAGGTAAACCTAAGACAAAGTCCAAAATAAATGAGTCCCAAGGTCTTCTTGGAATGGGTAAAGGTGTGTACATCCATGCATTCTGGCTGTGTCCCTTTGCATGTTGACAAATCTTGCACCTGGTGACAAACCTTTGCACATCTCTTCTCATTCTTGGCAAAAAATAGAAGTGGTTCAACTGATCCAAAGTCTTATCTATGCCAAAGTTTCCAGCCAAACCTCGACTGTGCTTCTCTTAAATCAGGTTCTCCTGCACGGAACACTCTAGAACACGCAACTGTCCTCCCTTTAACAACAACCCCTACTGCATGTTATAGTCCAACCATGGGGTATTATCTCTCAGCAGTGGATTTTTTAAAGCTTCATAAACTTCCTTAAAGTCTGCATCCATCTCGTACAAGTTCTTAAGATGCTCAAATCCCAACACTTGTACTGTGCTTTCATGCAGTAATAAACTTCTCCTGCTCAATGCATCCGCCACCTTGTTGGCCTGACCGCTAATGTGATTTAAAACAAATGTAAAGCACTGTAAGTACTCCACCCACTTCGCATGCTTATGGTTCAGCTTGTGCTGCTGCATAATGTATTGCAGTGCATAATTTTCTGAAAACAAGAAAAATTCATTAACTAGCAAATAATGTCTCCAATGCTTCAATGCTTGGACGATTGCATAAAACTCCTTGTCATATGATGTATACTTTTTCCTGATCTCATTTAAGTTATCACTGAATTATGCTACTGGCTTATCTTCTTGGCTGAGAGCCGCACCAATGGCTATCCCACTAGGATCACAACGAACTTGGAAAAGTTTGTTGAAGTCTGGCAGTTTTAGGACTGGTTTTTTAGTGAACTTCTTCTTCAAAAGTTGAAAAATCCTTTTAGCCGATTCTATCCAATGAAAAGGATGATTTTCCTTCTTAATGTTATCTACCATAGATGCATAAATACCACTTAAATTCTTAATAAACTTCCGATAAAAACTTTCCAGTCCATGAAAGCTTCGTACCTCAAACAGGCTTTTGGGAGATGGCCAGCTTAATATGGTTGCAATATTATTTGGGTCCATCTTCAATTCATTATCAGAGATTACAAAGCCTAAATAAATCAACTCCTTCTTAAAAAAAGAATATTTCTTAAGGTTTATTAGCAATTTATTTTGTTGCAATTTTTCCAGCACATACTTGACATGCCAAAAATGTTCCTCCTTGGTCTTGCTGAAAATGAGTATATCATCCAGATATACTATCCCGAATTTGCCAACGAATTCTTTCGACATCTCATTCATCAAACACAGAACTTGCTGGGTGCATTGCTCAGTCCAAATGGCACGACTAGCCATTCATACAAGCCTTCAATGGTCTTGAATGTCATCTTCCACTCGTCACCTTCTCTAATCCAGATCTGGTGATAGCCGCTTTTCAGATCTATTTTTGAAAAGTATGTTGCTCCACTCAAACAATCCATCATATCTTCCATTTGAGGTAAAGGAAATCTATACCTGATGGTGATCTTATTTATCGCCCTGGAATCGGTGCACATCTGCCATTCACCTCCTTTCTTGGGAGCTAAAATAGTCAGAACAACACAAGGGCTCAAGCTCTCCAAAATTAACCCTTTGTCCAACAAATCCTGTACTTGTTTTCTAATCTCCTCATTATCTTTTGGACTCATCCGGTAAGAAGCTTTGTTCAAAAAATTGGCTCCCGGTATGAAATCAATATGGTGACTAATGCTTCGCTTTGGTGGCAACTTATTTGGTAGGTCATCCACCACTATGTCACTGAATTCCTGTAACATGTCTTGTATCTCCACAGGAAAATCGGTAATTTCAGTACGCAGTAATACTACACTTGGTCTCCATACAACTGCATAATTTACTTCATTCTTCTCAACCTGTCGCATAAACTCATTTCCGCTTATCACCAGTGCTTTAGTTCCGCTGGTTTCTGCAACATTTTCCTCCTTCATGGGAACAAGCATATGCTTTATCCCATCCTTCACAAAATTGTAACATTCTTCTCCCTGCCATGGAAAAATTTCCTATCAGATTTCCATGGTCTGCCCAACAAAATATGGCACACATCCATAGGCATCACATCGCAAGTCACTCTGTTCTTTTACTTGCCAATATGAAACTCCCCCTCACACTGCTCATCAACCAACAGTTGGTGCCCCGTTTGCAGCTAAGACACCTTGTATGGAGTCAGGTGCTTTAGCTTCTTCAATCCCAAATTTTCCACCATCTCAGTGGCCACCAGGTTATCAGTACTCCCGCTATTTATAATTTGTTTGCAGAATTTCCCATGAGAATTGCATACCGTCCGAAACCATGCTTTCTGCTGTGTTATATTAGTCACTTCTTTGGCTGGTTTCAGTAAAACCTTGTTCAACACTAAGGCCTCACCTGTCTCAAGCACATTCTCCACCTCTTGTAGTGATGCCTCTGCTACATTTGGTTGAGAAACATATGCTCCTCATTGTCTAGCCTGCTCACCTTCAAGACATTCAAAAGACCTGTGCCCCCATTTGTGACACTTGTAACACTAGTAGGCATTTCCTCTGCCTCTTCCATTACCTCATCCACGTTGGTATGGCCTTTCACCTCTAGCGCTACCTTCTCTCTTAGTCTGTCCTGAAGTATTTGAACTGCTACCTTCTTCACTACTACTGGAATTTTTACCTCTGCAAAAGGACTGTCCCCTTCCTCTACCAGAACCACATCCTCTCTTTTCATTCTGCTTCTTGGTAATATTTTCTTCCACCTTCAAATCACATAGATATGCATACTATATAGTTTTAGGGGAAATAATATTGATCTCATCTAATATTTCCATCTGTAAGCCATTCACAAATCTTGCTGTCTTCTCAGGGGTATCTTCAACATACCCAACCCTTAAGTTCAATTTATAGAATTCCTATGTGTACTCCTTTACAATAATCATTCTCTATCTCAGATTCTACACTTGTATGTAAAAGGAAATTTGGTAATCTTTAGGCAGGAACTTGATTTTCATCTTTGCAATCATCCTGTCCCATATCTTGATCAAAGGCTTGTTCATTCTTCTCCTTTCTGCCTGCACACTGTCCCACCACAGTGCTGCGTATCCTTTCAACTTGGTGAAAAAAAACCTAATTTTTCTATCCTCACTGACTTCCTCATACTTGAAGTATTTATCTAACTCACTTATCTAGTCCAACAAGGCTTCTGTGGATAAACTACCATCATAATTAGAGAGTTCTAGTCTTGGCTTGATGCTAGCCATCAAAACTGATTTCAGCAGTTTGATTTCTGGTGTCTTGTCCTCTGACCCATCTGTCAGTGCCATTGTCTCACCTTCACTGTCATCCCCACCTTTAGGATCCCTATGCCTTCCTGCTTCCACTACCGCCAAACGTGCTGACATAATTCTAATTTCTTCACGCAGTCCTTCATCTACTGCTCCCCTTGCAGCTCTTCCCCGACCTCTTCTTCCTACTTCCATCTCCACTTAGGAATAAAGATTTGCTATGACACCACAATTCATGGGGACACGAGGTAACTGAATTAAATTCGAAATTTTAAAACTATAATCATTACACCTCTTAATAAGAAATTTTATTGAAGAATAAAATTGGTTCAAATCCGCTCTTTTACAATCTACTTAGCCCATGCGATCGTGGGTCTTAAACAAGTGCTTCAATCCACACATTTAAACATCATAAACTTAGGGTTTATCCCTCATTTCATTTTTTTGTTGCGAGGGTTTGGTGGGGAGGGAAACTGGGCGAGGGTTTCGACCCTGCCGCCACCTGCAAACTTGCACAATCCTCTGATAATATGAGGGGGCTTCGACCCTGCTATGGACTACAAACTTACACATCCTCTGTGATTGTGAATGGGCTTAAAACCCTACTACAGTCACCTTAAAAACTGGTGCAGTCATCAACTGTATGCGTCGACACTTTTTGGTAATTTGCTGGGGTTTTTGTTCCTATTTGTTTCTTCTTAGTTCTTGTTTGCTATCTCTAGAAATTTGAAGCTGCTCTTTATGCAACCAACATGTGTTGGCTTCATCTCCAGGGTGGCTCGACCTCTGCAACACAGGTAAGATTTTGTTCTAGTTTTCATTCATGACCTTCATTGTTACCTTGCTAACCTTTTGGTGCCTAGGTTAGCAAGTTCTGTCTGCGGTCGTTCTGTGGAAGTGGTCCTTCATTTTTTTGGGTCGTTCTACCTCTCTGCTGGTCCTCGTCACTTCATGTAAGTCGGTTCCTCACACTTCTTCTCACTTCATCTTCACTTTCTCTTTTTGTTTGTCACTTGCTGACTTCTAAATATCTGTGGGTTTGATTGTGCTTGCATGTATTAGCTCGGCATTGTTCGCTGCTTGCCTTCACGGTCCAGGGTCTCCATTATGTAATAGGGTAGGACCCTTCCTGTGTGCGCTTATCCTTTGTTTTTGATTAGTTAGGAGTTATTAAAACCCTCAAAGGGTTTTGAAATTTTGTGGGTGTTGTGTAATCTCTAGTTTCCTTTTCATTGTTCTCTCTGCAATGGTTGTTTGGTATCATTTATTGTATTGTGGATACACTTTGAGTTTGAGTAGGGTATAAACCCTAATATTTGTATGAATTTGTTTTTAAACCCTTTCAGGGTTAGTCTTCAGTATTGTCTTTAATTTGGATAAGCTATTACAACATTGCTTGCTTGAATTTGTAAATTTAATTTACAGACTCTTGAAAGAAGGCTTATTCGACTATGAATTTTGTTGGCAGACTTTTAAATGAAAAATAGATGAACATGATTAAAAATCTGTTATCAATGTATTCTTGATATGCCTGCACTTCTTTTTTTCCAGCGTATGGCTTTGCCCTGCTTGTATATTTCTGAGTCCTGCAATTTCTGTTATTTGGTATGGTTGTCCTGCTTGTATATTTCCGGGTCCTGTAATTTTTGTTATTTGATATGGAAAGACCTTCGGCACATTTCAATACTTAGTCAAATTTAAAAAATGTAGAGAAATAACTATTCTTTAAATTAGAAATTCAATAACACTTTCTTTATTTGTTCACACACAGATTCACTTTCATAATACTCTCCTTCTCTCTACGGATGGCAGACCCCCTTTTGGTGGGGTTTGGGTAGGTTTATACCTTTCCCGAATCCCTCCCGTAACTGAGAAACTACCATTTAGTTTCCAACTGTCTATTAAAACTAATTTACCCTAACTATTTTTTAATTTGAAAATTACAATAGCAGTGTTAACTAGCTTTTGACTCTTTTTTTTTTAAACAAAATAAAAACATAAAAAAAAAACTAAATAAAGTTCAATTTCTACCCAGCATAAAGTAGCCAGATTCTAGCTGTGGCTCTTCATTTGGATGCTCCTACATCAATTTGATTGGTATCAGTTCTTGTGTGAAATGGTTTCATAATAGAATCTTAAAGTTGTCAAACAATATTTTAGTTGGCAGTTATAACTAATTATCATTTGGAAAACTGGCTAAGAGTGTAAGTGTTAAACTTTATACACTGATACAATATATACACAAATTCTTAATAAACAGAAAAGTAAAAAAATGACAATCACATATAACACAAAGATTTACTTAATTAACTTTTTAGAGTTGCAACTCTAATTTTATCATTAGTCAACTTCATTGTGTAGAATACATTATATAAGACCCCATGACATTCAAAACCCTAACTTGTTTAACCCTAAATTATATTGTAACCATAGTTCTTAATAAAAATTATATTACTATGAACCACAAACTTATATGCCATAAAACGATAAAAAGCCATATAAAAAAATCGCTCAATAAAAAAATTATTAATTATTTGAACACTTCACAATAATTACATCAAAGTTAGAGTGAAAAATATCTGCGAGATCCCTCACATAAATAGTTGTAAATCAATGTTAAAAAAAAACCCACTATTTTTTAACTTGAAAGTAAAACACATTTGAAGATCTAAAAATCGATTTACAAAATTCCAATTATACTTCTTCTCACCATAACTCTAACCGTAAAATCCTTACTTGTTTCCTTAAATGTAATTGTGTGGACCATTAAAAAGAAAAGAAAGAGGTCATATACCTTTCCACTTTTTCAATGGTCACATGGGTCAACATTATCAAATTGTCAACAAAATTAAGACATGGGGTAAAGAAGGGAAGGAGAAATGAGTAAAATTATATTGCTAGACGCTTTCGATTTTGGTTGCACGTCCATTTGGAATACAACACGAGAAAGTTGTTGTTGGTGTCTAGGTAAGAATTATTTATCCACCCTAATCTGACATTAATTTTATGAATCCGGGAGCGTATCCTTTCAAGGCAACGCGCAAGGTATATGCAGGAACAAACACATAATCCGTCTTAACCAAGGGTTTATAATTAAGATTCAAAACATTTCCATGAGATTAGATCAACTACTGAACTTCAAAACAATCTTAACAATAAATAATAATAACAACAACCATAACAAAGAAACAATTCACACACACACAGACGCAACACCTGATCAGAAGAGCGGGCCTAGCTCTCTGATCAGGGCTGCATTAGTCATGAAGACACTTAGAACAAAAAAAACAGTGGTACTTTATTAATCTGTAAGATGTGATTACAATATCCCTTCGGGAACTCCCATTTATAGGAACAATATCCATTTTATACATAGCGCAGGAGAATAAAATATCTCCCTTGAACGTGGTAATCGCGCATTCATAAATACACATCAGTTGGAACAACACAAATATCAAATGTCCAGGATAGAAAAAGGGCCAAGAATAGGCCCAGGGAATCGTGACTCCAGCTGCAGGATCTCCCTATAGCTGACAGTTACCAAATCTGTTGCAAACTGCTGGAGCAAGGGTTCCTGTTCTCCAAACTGCAGTCAAGCACATATCTTAGTGCTACAAATAGCTAAGACTCTATGACTTTACTTCATTAATTAAAATATTCCAATTGGACAATTTAGGGGTATTTACATCATAAGTTTAACATAGCAAATGTAGGAAATTAAACACAAAAGGATCAAAAAGGCTGATAAAAATGGTCAGAAAGGTAGCCAGATTTGGTGCCCAACATCTCCCCCCAACTAGCCTTCTGCATGTCCTCATGCAGTCCGCCGCCTTCATAGGTCTGGGTTCTGCAAACTATGAGCTTCATGAAGCCCGAAAATATCATACTCTAAATCCATCTCTGTCCTCGAAACTTTAAATCCATCTGAAAGGAGAACTTCCTTCCACCAATTTGCTGGAACATTGTACACTGGGGTGTAAACTTCTGCAGGCAACCAAATGACAGGATACTGAAACCGAAGCGCTATCCACCGGATCCCACATGTTTGAACACATGCCACATATCTGGGTACTCTGGTGAGTACTCACGCAAAGTTCGGTGCCCCAAAAGGCTCTCTGTTCTGGACAGCTGTTGGTGACATCATCCACCTTCTCTGACAACAATCAAGGGCCTCTTCTTGAAAAACAGTTAATTTATTGATACAAAGGTCGAGGCACCACCTTTGTGTCCTCAACATTCTATCTATGTTCTCCTCAAATTTCAAAAAGATATGTTGTTTATTGAACATTGTATCTGACCTCTCATGTTCTCCTCTTACTATAAATGGCTTTGTAACTTTATTAGACTCAAAAGTGTTATAAGCCTTATGCCAATGGATTTGATTGAAAGCATAAGAGGTGAGGGCCCTCAAATGGATGTCCCCTACATACGGGACTGGGTTAAAATCTCTATCTAGATGTAACAAATACCCATGCAGGTAAAACTCACACATCAGATGTTGAGTTGGCACATCATGATTCCTCATGATTCGGAGGAATTTTACACCATCTTCTATTTCGTAACTGACCTCGTTTTTGATGCTTTCCATGCAAAATAAAAGAAAACGTTCATGCAAGAATAAAGAATAAAAAGAAGCAGGGGGATGACATGCCATCACCTCTTGTACCAGATTGAACATCTGTTCCTTATCATCTTTCAGTTTGGCCACTTGTTTCTCTAGCTACTGCTTCGCATGCCTTAATCTCATAACATCTATGAGCTCCACATATCTGAAGACGGTTGTGGAGGATCTCTCCTCAGTTCTTTTGATCTCATTCTTATATTGAGCCGCAATAGACTTCCACGTCTGTAATTCATCCATTAAGGCATACTCTCTGGCTTCGAACAGTTGTTCAATCGGGTCTGTTTCAGTTCCTGCTTCAACCTTGACGACTTTGGATTTCCTGGCTAGCCGCTTGTACTTGTTTATTCATTTCTGCATCCTGTGCACTTTCCTTCTCAAATCCCTTACCTCCATCTTGAGCCACATTACTTCCTTAAACTTTTGTTGGTATCTATGTTTGATGGGAGGTCTTCGCTGTCCACACAACTCTGCCTCTTCTTGCTTGACCTGTGTTTCTTCTGCCTCGACAGCTAGAGGTAAATCCCTCGGGACTGCCTCTATCAGGCCAACGGTCGGTCCAACCTCCTCTGCTTGTTCTTCTTCTATTATTTCTTGCTTCACTCTTTTCACACTTAAGTGCTCCATTGGTTCATTCATCGGGACCGCTCTGCTTGGTCCCTCCTCTTCACCAATGGCCATTCTCTCATCATGTACATTCTCCACGACCAGTGGTGCCCCGATAAGATGCTCCCCTACTGATATGCCTATTGGGGCCTCTTACGGTCGTGGCCTTTGTCTTAAATTCGAAGCCATAGGAATGGAAAAATCTTCTTCCTCTCTTTGCTGCGGGGAACGAGTTACCCTTGCTCCCTTAGGGAGAAAGACGGGGAACTGGAACAAATCCTCTACATTCAACCCCGAGGTCAACGCTGGTTCTTGTGGGGCAGCGTCAGCCTCACACCTTAGTTGTCTCGTCATTTCCTCCATGGTTACTTTGGTCGGAGTGGTCATGACTTATACTTCAATCGAATTACCCTCCTCCATTGGTTCCATGTTGACAGGAGATCCCTGTAAAGTGGCCTCGATCGCAATGTCGACCAATTCGCCCTCTTTCATTTGCTGTGGGTTTACCTCCGTGCCCATCGCACTATCTATTTTCTCAACTGACTCTGCGGACGGGGCTGGTTCTTGTGGGATAGCCTCGGTCGTAGTGCCAATGGGTATCTCTGCAACTTCCGTCGATTCCATGAGTTCAGCTTGCTCTTGGGGAACCGTCTCTTCTTCACATTCTTCAGTCTCCATTTCCATCTCTTCCGACTCCTCTTGATCAATGTAATCATCATCCTCTACATTTTCTTGCATGGCTTCATCGTCCTCTTCATCCTCCTGCATGGCTTTAGGTTCTTCTACCCTAGCAGCCGCAGCGGCTGTTGTTTCCTCCGTTGTGGAATTCCGAAACAGTTCCCACGGAATCGGGATCTTCTCAATGGCATTCATTACTAGCAACTGGACCAGCCCATGGTGAGAGAGGACTGCCAACACCTGTCGCGCCCCCTGAGCCAAATTTTCCATCAAATGAAGGCTCCTTAATAGAAAATAGGGCACATTCATTGAAAAAGCCTCTGCTTGTCGAAATCACAGGTGAGACAATATGCGGAGGTGATATTTGAAGATGGTAGAATATATTCCTTCACATGTCATATAATTTATAACAACCTCTGCAACTCCTCCCCATGGAAGAGGTAATGAATTTCTGTCATATCCCTGACCCTTCTACGCAATACTTTCTCCAGCTTGCAGAAAGGATTCAAGGAGTTCTGAGAGGGGTGTTATCCTTGAAAACCAGCATTCTCTGCCTTGCAGCAATCCACTGACTTCTGCGATGGTTTCTTCTGTCACTGTAATTTCAACTCCATGAACCCGAGAAACTCCTTCTTCCAAATTCAATGCGAATTCTTCATCCCATCCGTTCAGCCTGTCAAAATAAACATCCCAACCTGCATTTTAAAATACTTTCCATACCTCCTGATTACTCTGGATTCTCGTTGAATCATCAGGTTCATGTCGCACAAATCGACCACCCATTGCTGTAGAGGCGGAGTCAGCACGACGGCTACAGTTAGCTGGCAGGGGGGAGTGAAAGGGCTCCAAACCGTTGGAAACTGAAATAACGTCATGGCCACTTTCAGATATAATGGATGAACAGTACTGGTATGCTTGGGAGTAATGACATATTATGGTAGTACTGTTAGATATTCTCAGGATTTAATGCGGTGTGTTGGGAGGTGACTGATATGACTTTCATGGATACGAGTACGCATTCCAACTCATACGGTATGATTACAGAGTACTTGAAATCATTAGATTTGGTTAGGTGGGAATCGTGTGTCATAAATACCTTTACAAAGTACGCTGTCATTCATTATGATGGTTCCCTCCCCCCAACTAAATGATGGCCGTCCTCGGCACGTTTGACCGTCCTTTTGGAATATTTAATTAAATCCATAAAATCAGCGGAAATGTACCTGCAGACTTACCTTAAAGTGGAGTAGCAGCAGAAATATATGTCGTACTATCAACATAGCAGGTAACGACATCAGTGAATAACATGAATAGTGAGTAACAGAAATAGTGAGTAATAGTAGCTACGGAGCAACAACAGCTACAGAGTAACGGTAGTTACGGAGTAACAGCAGTTGCGGAGTAACAGCAGTTGCGGAGTAACAGCAGTTGCGGAGTAACAGCAGTTGCGGAGTAACAGCAGTTGCGGAGTAACAACAACTTCAAAGTAACAACATCGGTGGTGTAGCATCAACTTCGGAGTAACAACATCGGTGGTGTAGAAGCAACTTCAGAGTAACAGCATCGGTGGTGTAGCAGCAAATTCAGAGTAACAATAGCTACAAAGTAACAGTAGTTGCGGAGTAACAGCATCGGTGGTGTAGCAGCAACTTCAGAGTAACAGCAGCTACGGAGTAACAACATCAGTGAAACAAAATATCTCTATATCAACACTGATGGAGTAACACACCGAATGTTACTTACCTCCTGGCCATATTTCTTTATTATTCCTGCAAAATACAAACAAGTAGTTAATAACTACATATTATCATCATCATTATTATTATTTTTTTTATTTTTTTGAATTTTTTTTTTTAAGGAAGAGTGAGAGTGTCCTCTATTGCAATAACCATTAGATCAGCTGAATCTGAAAGGGTTTTGACAAAGGCATCCTTAGAGGCTGGACGATGGTATAATTTTAGATGGTGTCCATTCACCACAAACGTGGTCTAATTCTCATCAATTGTAATTAATCTAACAGTTCCATTGTCGAACACTGAACACTGCATCCACTTGAAATGGTCCCATCCAACGAGTGTGAAGCTTGCCTTTGAAATCCTTAAATCGGGATTCATATAGTAACACCCAATTCCCCTCATGAAACACCTTAGTTTTGATGAATTTATCATGCCATTTCATTCTCTGCTGTTGAATAGCAGTAGTTCTCTGGACAGCTACTAATTGAATCTCATCTAACTCATTCAGCTGTTTCAGTCAGTGTTTCTGTGCTTCTGATAGATCTAAGCCTACTTCCAGAGCTGTTCTGAGTGTGCTAATTTCAAATTCTACCAGAAACAAGGGGGATTTCCCATAAACTAATTCAAATAGAGAAAACCCCATTGTGTTCCGCTATGTTGTTCTATAGGCCCATAAAGCTTTTGGGAGTTTTTGTGCCCAATCCTAGCGATGACTTGCTACTGTCTTTGTTAAGATATTTTCCAATACCTTGTTTGTACTCTCTACTTTCCCATTCGCCTGTGGATGATATGGGGTTGTTACTCTATGTTTGAACCCATATTTCTGCATCACTTTCTCTATCATATGGGATGTGAACTGTGATCCTCCGTCTGATACAATTTCTCTTGGAGTCCCGTACCGAGCAAATATTTCTTCAAAAAGGAATCTTGCCACTACTTGCTCTATTTCTCTCATGACTGCTCTAACTTCCACCCATTTAGTTACATAATCAGTACAAACTAGGATGTAGGCTTTCTGATGAGAAGGTGGGTTAAACGGTCCAACGAAATCGATGGCCCATTTCTCAAATGGTTCAAGGAATATCTGGGGTTGAAGAGGCATTTCATCTGCTCTCCCAAGTTGTCCCAACTGCTAACAGCTATCACACCTTCGAATATAATCCCGAGCGTCACGAAAGATGGAGGGCCAATAATATCCCATCTGCAGCACTTTATGACCTGTCCTTTTGTCTGCAAAATGTCCTCCACAGGGTCCATCATGTGTAGCCTTTAAGATCTCATAAATATCATCCTTTGCCACACAAAGCTGGATTTGCTGGTCAATCCCTGTATGGAAGAGATATCTTGCCATCCATGAATATCGGGTACTCCGGTGAATGACCTTCCTTTGCTCCTTATAGGACAAATGACGAGGCACCTCACCTGTAGCAAGAGAATTAGCAATATTTGCATACCACGGAGTGTTAGCAGAAACTGCAAAAATATGCTCATCTGGGAAATTATCTTCAACTGGTGTATTCTTACCATCATGTTCTATCCTAGATAATAAATCTAGAAGCACATTGTCTTTCCCTGGTTTATCTACTATAGTAATATCAAATTCCTGTAGTAGCAACAACCATCTTGTAACACGACCAGGGGCAACAGGTTTGTTCATTAAATACCTGATGGCTGCATGATCAGTGTGCACAAAAGTAGAATACCCGGTAATATAATGCTGGAACTTGTTGATGGCATAAACGACAGCAAGGAACTCTTTCTCAGTCACCGTGTAGTTTAATTCAGCAGGGGCCAAATTCTTACTAACATAGTAGACTGCGTAAGGTACTTTATCCTCATGCTGTCCCAATACTGGACCAATTTCTGTTTGGGAAGCATCCATATGAATGTGGAAAGGTAACGCCCAGTCTGGTCCTCTAATAATCGGGGCACTGTAGACTAATTCTCTAATTCTTGTGAAGGCTATATCACAGTCATCTGACCACACAAATTTTGAGTCTTTTGTCAGTAATTGAAATAGTGGGTGTGTTACTTTTGCAAAATCTTCTACAAAATGCCTATAATAACCAGCACAACCAATGAAACTACGTACCTGTGTGGGTGTTTTAGGTGTTGGAAAGCGTAGAATTACCTTTATTCTCGCTGGGTCCATCCTGATTCCTTCAGTCGAAAGAAAATGTCCCAGAACAATTCCTTTTTCCATCATCATGTGGAATTTTACCGTACTCAGGGAGACACGTGCTTGTATACATCTTTCAAGAAATTTTTCTAAATTTTTCAGCCCCTCTAAGAATGAGTCCCCATATGAAGTGAAGTAATCCATATAAATTTCAACACCATCATCTATCAGATCAGAGAAGTTCCCAAAATTTCCCTCTGGAATGTTGCAGGGGCATTACACAGGCCAAAAGGAAGGACCCGGTATGCGAATGTTCCCCAGGGGCATGTGAAAGTGGTCTTGTCCTGGTCCTCAGGAGCGATCTGGATTTGATTATATCCACTAAACCCATCCAGAAACGAGAAAAATTTCTTGCCAGCCAATGTGTCTAAAACTTGATCGATAAATGGCAGGGGAAAATGGTCCTTCTGCGTTGCCTTATTTAACTCTCGATAATCCATGCAGATCTGCCATTTACCATTCTTCTTAGGGACCATTACTAATGGCGAGACCCATTGGCTGTCTGAGATAGGGTAGATAAAGCCCACATCCAATAATTTCTGAAGCTCTTCTTTCACAATGTTTTTCAATGCAGGATTCATCTTTCTCTGAGGTTGTCTTATAGGACGACAATCTTCCTTGATATATATGTGATGGGTACATAAGTTGGCAGGGATCCCCTTCATGTATGAATAATCCCAGGCGAAAGCTTCCTTATGCTTCTGAATAACATCTACCAGCTGCTTATTCTGGTATTCTGATAGACCCAGATTAGTATTCAGAGTTTTCCCTGGTTCTATCTCTACTTGAACACTTTCATGAGGTGCATCAACATCTTCCTCTAATTCTTCCACTGTTTCAATAACTTCCTGAGTTTCACCGCTTAGGATGGATTATAAGACCTGCTGATTTGAATCTGAAATGGAACAAGGATCATTCATGAAGGAAGTGATCACGTCATCTTCTGATTCCATCTTCAACTGAAGGGCCTGCCCAATAGTAAGGACCGGTCTCACTTCTTCATCTTCGACCTATATCATAGATACAACCTTCTTGCCACCTGCTGACTTTTTAGGTGCATCTGGTTCTACAGGTGCGTATAGTACCAAGTTCTGGGTGTTATGCCCATTAGAGATAACCATATTTCCTAAATGACACCCAATATAAGCATCTGCAGTAGCCAGCCATGGCCTACCCAGAATCAAGGGGTGACCTCCCACTGAATATTGTGTATGCAATACTAGGAAATATACAGGGTAATTCCATACATCTACTGAAATTTTCATGTCCTCCAACTTCCCTACATGTTTGACTGTAGATCAATCTGCCAATTCCAACACTGTAGGTGTATGATTCAAATTTTGAAGGCCTAATGTTTACATGGTTTCAGTGGTGATGACATTGATGGCACCGCCCAGGTCTACCAACACATTTGGAATCTCTACCCCATTAATTTGTATTGTCAAAACCGGGTTCCCCGGATCTCCATATTTCACTGGTATTGATTTTCCCATCATGAAGTCCAATATTTTTCCCATAACATGTAGAGTGAGGGGGTCCTTAGTTTTCTTTGCAGGTTTCTTTGAAAAATATTCCCTAAGAGTCTTTGCATAAATCGACACATCCTTCATAGCTTGTAACAAGGGAATCTTAACAAATAAATTCTGCAATTATCCTAATAAATAAAATTCAGCTTGTGGGCTTGGTTTACTCATAATAAATCTCTCTGGGTAAGGTGGTTCAGATTGATGTTGTTTTACAGGAGGCACCTGGTTTTTAACAGTTTATTTTGGCTCTCTACTGGTCGGTTGTGCCTCTCTTTATTCATTATCAAGTTGTTCAATGATAACCAGAGGGGTTTGGAAATTGACTGTTTGACCTGATCGCAAATTCATTTCATATAGTTCTGCAGTAGAGATACTATACGAAGGCAGGTTAAGAACATCAGCTTGATGGAATCCTTTATTATTGGGGTTAGGATTAGGTTGCATGGGAAGCTAAGGATGGACAGGATGATTACCAGGAGGCACATTGGAAGGTAACTGGAGTTGCTGCTATGGCATCTGTTGAGGAAACTGCCCTAAAGAGGGTCCTCGCCAATTTTGAGCCCATGGTGAGCTCACATTGTCTTAAGGGTTCCATTGTTGCCACAGTGGGTACTGGTATTGCAGCCACATAGGGGGACAAGGCATGGTTTGAGGATTCATGTTGTAGTTATTGAAATACTAAGATGGATCTGGGTACATACCTTGATTTCCCATCGGTGGTCGAAGTTGCCACGACTTCCTGGCGCCCATAAGGTACAATTGCTCCGTCTCCTCCCCTGCTCCTTGAAACACCGCTTTCAGGCCCGACAAGGAAGGGCATGAGCTTGTTACATGATTCAACTCACAAGTGTCACATTTTTATATGGACTTTAATGGGCATTCCCTTTCCAGATGATTCTTCTTGCACTTCGGGCAAAATATTGCCATGGTCATATCCAGTTCCAGCTGCTTCTGCTTTACTTGCAAAGTTTCCATTTGTGTTGATAGGGTACTGAGAATATCTGTCCTTAAGTTGTCTAGCAAGTTCTCGATTTCTGCTTTCGTAACACCCCCGCCAGATCATTTTACTGAACAGATCCCTGATCTGTTTCTTGCAAGCCCCCTCGAGCACTGGATACACAAATCACAACTACCTTTAAAGGTTTCCTTGGAGATATCCCCCTTTCCCACAATATTCAACAGTTCCATTGAGTCCTCTCGCAAGGATCGAAGGAGGATAACCTTCAAAATTTCCTTATCAAAATCAGAATGACCTGAACTCTGTAAGAGGTACTTAAACCTCTCCACACAATCTTCCAAACTTTCATCTTCTTTTTGTGTGAGCTTGAAAAGCTCCTCCTTGACGTTCTGGGATTTGTAGTAATCCTAGTACTTTTCCAGAAAATTTGTTTGCATATCATTCCATGTGGAAATGGATTTTCCTCCAAGGCCCATAAACCATCGCAGAGCCATCCCTTTTAGTGTAGAAGGAAAAATATTTAACTTCTGGGCATCTATCGTGTAATCATACCCCTGGAACACTATGTCGAACTCAAATAAAAATGTGTTGGGATCCTCTGAAACAAGCCCATGGAAGTTCGGTAAGGCTTCCAATGGGATAGGCTTTGTAGGCGCGCCAAATCCCAGATTCCCAATGGGAAATTCGATAGTGGAGGTTGTGGGAGCCATAAATATCTTCCAATAATCCCTGCAGGCTCTGTGGAGGATGGCCGGGGACTCCTCACTACTGGGACGCGAGTTGCTTTAGTGGCACTTCCTCAGTCTCTTGGCGATACCAATATCCCCTCATTTCTTCTTCCTATGTACTGATGGTTCAATCCCTCGACTACAACTTCCTTTCATTTACTAGAGCAGTCCAACTCCATCGGTGTTTTGCTTGTGATTTCTTCCTTTGCTATTACTAGCACAAGATCCTCTCGGTCCAGTCTACTGCTGATTATTTCTTCCACTGCTGGAGGACCCTGTTGTACCAAATCACCAAGGGATACCGTGGCCTGCATTGGTTGATCCACTGACTGTCCCTCGGACTTCACTCTCCTAGCCCTTGGCCTTGCAGCTGCGTGAGAAGATGCTTTTGACTCTGCCTTTTCTATAATCTGCTAAATATAAGTTTTTCTTCCTAGATCTGGTCTTCCCATTTTTGGGGCTCTCACTCCACCCCTCTTATTTGGTTCTTTTTTCATACAAAAATTGGTATGATGGAAGGTCTGTGTATGAACCGACAATGCTCCAATCTTGGAGTAAGGTGTCAAAATACCATTCCTTCCCCAAGATAAAAGAGTTCGCAAAAAAAGAAAAAAGAAAAGAAAGACAGCAAAAAAAAAAGAAAAAGAAAAAAAAAACTAGGGTTTCAGGCCCGGAGAAGGGCATTAAAGAACTCCTCCCTCCCTGGGACAAGAACCAAAATAGCATGATCCACAGGAAGACCTAATACTCCCAGATCTAAAGCAGGGTGTCAAAAGACTCGTCCCTCTCCAGGGTAAAAGCTAAAGTTTCCTCACAAGAAAACACATGAAAGTTAAAAAAAGAAATAACTCCACTCAGGGCCTGGAGCAGGGCGTCAAAAGATTCCTCCCTCCCCAAGACAAGAATATGGCCCTAAATCCAAAATCGAAACACAAATAAACAAACCAAAATCAAAACCTATGCTCATGACTTGAAGCAGAGTGAGAAAGCTCGGTCTCTCCCCAGGACGAGAGATTGACCCTCTGGTTGGTTTGAATCGTTGCTTTCACCTTGTTAGCCTCCTCGGCAACGGTGCCAAAATGTTGGTGTCCAAGTAAGAATGAATTATCGACCCTAATCCGACATTAATTTTATCAATCTGGGAGTGTATCCTTTCAAGGAAACGCACAAGGTATATGTAGGAACAAACACATAATCCGTCTTAACTAAGGGTTTATAATTAAGATTCAAAACATTTCTATGAGATTAGATCAAATACTAAACTTCAAAACAATCTTAACAGTAAAGAATAATGACAGCAACCATAACAAAGAAACAATTCACACACACACAAACACAACACCTGATCAGAAGAGCGGACCCAACTCTCTGATCAGGGCTGCATTAGTCACGAAGACGATTAGAACAACAAAACCAGTAGTAATTTATTAATCTGTAAGATTTTATTACAATATCCCTTCAGGAACCCCCATTTACAGGAACAATATCCATTTTATACACAGCGTGGGAGAATAACAGATCTCCCTTGAACGTGGTAATCACGCATTCATAAATAAACATCAGTTGGAACAACACAAACATCAGATGTCCAGGATAGAACAAGGGGCCAAGAATAGGCCCAGGGAATTGTGAATCCAGCTACATGATCTCCCTATAGCTGACCGTTACCAAATCTGTTGCAAACCGCTGGAGCGAGGGTTCCTGTTCTCCAAAATGTAGTCAATCACATATCTTAGTGCTGCAAATAGGTAAGACTTCGTGACTTTACTTAATTAATTAAAATATTCCAATTGGACGAGTAGGGGTATTTACCTCATAAGTTTAACATAGCAAATGTAGGCAATTAAACACAAAAGGATAAAAAAGGCTGATAAAAATGGTCAGAAAGGTAGCCAGATTTGGTGCCCAACAGTTGTCACTTTCTAGCCATCTATTATGACTGAAGAAAGTCCCATGAGTAAATATCATTGTCGTGGATTGAATAAATTTTTGTTTCTTAGATTTAGCATTTATAATCATAGATTTAAACCCTTGGCATGGTGGTGGATGGTTAAATACAAAGGAATTTCTCACTAGATCATATCTAATTATTCGCAATGCACGTGGAATTAATGGACGTTTGACTTATAAATATTCTTCAATTCATCTATCCATTCTTTTAGTAATGCATGCTTTGACTTACACGTGTATTTATTATTATTGTCCATCACAAACAAGAGACCCACTTTCGCTCAACGATTTCACTGCTAAGTTTAAGAAGGCATACATACTCTACCCCCCTCTAGTTTTTAACTTGTGACCTCTTAGGAGGAAACACATGCTCTTAACCATTAGGCCCACTCAAGATGTATTCTCACATGCCTCCCTGTTAATAGCCTCCTCTCGATTTTTTCCTCATTTTGCTGAGGGTAAGGCATAACATTTTTGCAATCCTTTTTTTGGTGTAATATTTGTCCCGTCATTTCTATTAATAGTTCAAAAAAAAATGGTAGAATTACATTTGATGTTTCTTGAGGATTATGCTGACCTTGGATGAGGAATAATAGAGCTTTATGACAGAAAACAACCATATATTTTAACTTTATAACATAATGGTTGACTTTTGACAAAAAACAACCATATATTTTAACATTATAACATAATGATTGACTTTTGAACTCAAAAAATCCAGAGATTACTACTAGTCAATACTTAACACTCTTAAAGTAGGAGACTAACAAAGAGAACGATGAAAAACATATACATAAGATGTAGCTGACCATGATGCCATATAGACGAGAGACCATACATTAAAAAATAGACAGGAACAATTGTAGATTTAGTCATCCAGTATAATCACCGGGAGATTTGGAGAAGGCAGTGCATTAGCCATGTTGAGTGGAGTAGCATTAATGACTATATCCCCATTATGAGGTGCCTCTGAATCAGTATATGAATATAAAATTATGTAACGTTCCATTTTGTTCACGCGAACCAATATTTCATCCATATCATAACAAATATCTCGTAGAATCCTCTTTATGTCCTCCTCGCCAGCGAACAAATTGTAGTTGTCCACTTGTTTCTCTCAACACCATGTGGAGGAGGTTCGCCATTTGCATGTGGGTGTGAGTTGAAATTGAGTGGAGAAAATTTAG
The DNA here is from genome assembly GCA_034641835.2 of Pinus albicaulis. Classification (NCBI taxonomy): domain Eukaryota; kingdom Viridiplantae; phylum Streptophyta; class Pinopsida; order Pinales; family Pinaceae; genus Pinus; species Pinus albicaulis. The sequence continues at coordinate 315,936,278 of CM076584.1, forward strand.
TCGTCTCTTCCTCCATTTACCTAGGTTAGACTATCCCTACAAACAACTTCTGAATATGAATGGTACAAGCGTTCCCCGAATTCCTTTGCCTCAAGAGTGTAGATTTCCTTTCGAACTTCGAAAGGCACAAAATCGAAAAACAAATTGGTGTTGATTCCCAACCAAAAAGGTGGCATATCCTGGAGGAGGATGCCCCTGGTGTGTTGCCTTTTCAATTGATCATACGATGATGTGGTGTCATATGATAACAAGATTTGCAAGAAAACGTAATAAGGAGAGATTTGGATAACCTATTGACCTGACGAGACTTCACTACAAAGCCAAAACAAACTATTATTACCTTAAGGACTGTGTAATAAGTGGTGTGGGGGTCAGAGTGAGCAACTGATAATTCGAGATTGATATGGCCAATGTACCCATGCCTAATTATACCCAAAATAGAATAGGAACTGCAGTCGTTATGAACCAAACCAACATAGAGGGTAAACTTGTGTAACTTTTGAATTGTCACTTGGAGTATGTAATTTGAGTGATAATTAGAACCAAATTGAAAAGGAGCCACTATACCAGACTCCGACAACCAAGACAAGGAAATTAAAGGATATTTTAGATGGCTTGACAGTTTCAAGGTTTGTGGAGGGAAAAACAACAACCAACTCAAAAGACAGATGAGACGAGGAGTTATGCAAGAAGCATACAAAAAACATTGTTGACCGACGCTTATACCCTAAGTACTCCCTGAAAAATAACTTCCAACAGTGCTAAAATGGAGAAACAAACAATTGAGGAACCATACACCATTAACCTCTCTTATATCTTCAATGGAGATGAATGGTGAAATACCAGATAAGTGTGTGATTGCCTTAGTCCTACTACATGCAATTTCTGGTGGAAAAATCCCACAAAGATCCGTTAATGAATGTAAGCATGTGAGAAAGTGGATTAGAACACATATGACCAAAGAAAACCCAAAAATAAAAAAGACAGAAGTCGCCACCTTGATTCGACCATGCAAGTTCGCCACCTCAGGCTTTTAGACAAATTAAATTTAAAATTGACTAACGAACATCTGATTATATGGAGCGTGAAGTCATGGACTAACCAACGTCTGATTATATGGAGCGTGAAGTCATGGGGAGAGGAGGTTCCTTGAAAATTCCAAGTATTTTCCTACTTCCCGGGATCCTCCATCCCAATGCCCAATATGATGGAGTCATTAATACTCTGTAATCGTCTATCATATGGTATCCAAGCCACATCCAATCACCCAAACTCTCACAACAACTCCATACCTGAAACACTGATAAAATGGAATGTCGTGACAATTGAAATAACCCAGATGCACTGGCCTCCTTTAATTTGAAGTTAATGCCATCACCCTTGCATCCTACAACCAAAATGTGTGAATTTACTCTATGCCACACGTTGGTTATAATAGGCCAAGTGGAGACCTTGGTGCTCCCTCCAAAGGTTGCCTCCAACTTGGCCAAATGAACCCTTTGCATCCAATGATTTTTGGAGGGTAGGGACATCTGTTAGAATCCGTCAATCTAGTCATTTCCAACAAGGGATTTCTGAGATAACACCCCTATTATCACAAAATTGCACTTGATTGGCTGCTAATCAGACAATCTATCTAATTGTTTCAAATGAGGTTTTGACTGAAACTTAGCCTTTTCAGTCTAAGAGGGCTCTCTCAAAGGAGTTTATGATATTAGATAATGATAGGATTTAGATGGCTAACTCTATTTGAAAAGTAACTTGAGCTTTTTGAGTGTGTAGGTTGAAAATAATGCAGGCTTGCTACCATTGGGCTTATGGAGTCAACAAATCAGTAGATTCACTGGCAAGGTTTCTTGACAAGGAAGCTGAGGCAGATAAGAGTTTTTAACAAAGGTAAATCATCCATTGAACATAGGGCAACACAGTCATTTCATCAATAAAGGAAGTTAGAGCATAGAGATATGAATTATGAGTAATAAAGATGAAATCTACTACAAGTGGTACACATAAAGATATAGATCAGAAAGACATTAAAAACTCCATGAGAATCTCAGTTCTGTCAAGAAGAAGTCCTCTATATTACTGATATAAGTCAAATTACATAAAGCAGTAGTATGGTGCAAAAAATCTCCAACCATTTACAACTTCAATAATTTTCCTTTTTATAGACATTCTTACAGTAGGGATGATTTGCCTCTTGGCTAGATTCATCGAACTCTTCCTATGACACCTAATATAATAGAAAAACATGTCTTTTAATTAGAAAATGACATCTACACTCTAAAGATGACTTTTCCTAATAGGACTCAAACTCCTATTTATTACATTAGTCTACCTTATCTTTAAAACAATTACATATAAGTGAAAAATAAGCATCACATGTTCGAATAGGCTATGACCTAGCTCATCACTACTTGACATATTAAAAAACCTCCTAATCATGTGGAACAAAACCCTATTTTTCAAGAGTAGAAGACATTATATTCAATGAAAGCTTAATCTGATGAGATGTCTCCACTGCATTGTCTTCAAGTCAAAATGTTTGGTGGTAAGGTCCCTTAACTTGTTGGATGTGTCCATCTGTCCAAAATTTCCTTTAAACTGCTAAAAAACCTTCAAAAACAACTCGCTACAAAAATAGGGCAGTTTCGTAGCGAGCTTTCGTAGCATCCAAAAAATGGCTTTTGCACTCAAAATTTCTACTTCTTTGCTGTCCCATGGTGTCCATCATGACATGAAACCTCATCACCATTAAAATCCCTCCTTGAAAACTGCAAAAAGTGTTGTTGGAAAAAAATAAGCTGCTATAGAAATTTTCGTAGCGTTTTCCTCGCTTTAAGCCTAGGAAACACTACGAAACTGTAAAAAACTATAGAAATTCCAGATTTTAACATTGTCCCAAAAAATTGACCTCCAGCTACAAAAACTTGGTCTTCAACATGTTATAAGCCTTCTAAAACATAATCAAACTCAACTTAAGACTCTTGAGGTGTTTCCTCTTCATTAATGATGAGTTGAGCTATGGGATCCTCAACCACAGTCATCTTTAAGCCCTTCTTCTCCAGCTCCTCATGGATAAATTCTAACTGCTCTTGGAGGTATTTGACTTGGTCCTTTAGTTTTCTGTTCCTAGAGTTAAAGTGCAGGTTCATTTTTCTGATATGCTTCACCTCTCCTCTCAATGGCTCAGTCCATTTGATCAATTGTTGTGTGTTATCTAAGGTCTTTGACACATTATTAACCTGCTCTTCCCAAACTTCTTTCATTTTCTCAAACTGCACCTTCTGAACATTATGTTTCCTTGCCTCTTTCTTGAAGACTGCTATTTCATGGTTTTCCAACTTCAACTTCTCCTTAAGGACCTCAATCTCTATTTTTTCAAAGATTTTCTCCTTTCCTTTATTTTGCTTGATGACTAGATCTTATTTTGCAGGTGATGAGAGATCAATGATGCTTGGTGGTGGCTAGAAAGTTTCAGTGACCTTATGAGCTTCTTTACCTCTTTCCAAGACCTTTCTCGCATGTCTTGTCATTGGTTTCCTACCTGAAACATGAATCCTACATCTTCACCCTCAAAATATAACTTCTTAGCTGATTTGGATTTCTTGGGCTTCTTGCCTCCCTCATCTATATCTTCAGCTTGGAATATGGGAGTTTCCTCAATATCAATAGCATGCAGAATGTCTTCTAAGTTACCCTTAGCCACTGTTTGGCTTCTTGTAACCCTCTAGTTTCCATGTTTGCTCACTACTGGCTTTTGTTTTGCAGGTGTAACATCAGGTGTATCAACTTTATTCAATGGCCCTGTTTCCATGATTACTGGTTCACTTTGCTCTACCACTAAAGGCTCACTTTTCTCTGCCACTGAAGGTGATGGTATACCTCTATGTTTAGGAGTTCTTTTAGGGGTGATGGAATCCACTTCAAAACCACAACAAATGTAGAAGAAGCCTGAAATGGTATGAGTAAATCATATGGTACCTCCCTTCACAAGTGAAATATTTCTGAATGATTAGTAGCAACTTTGAGAAGTTGTCTTTCATGTAGATCCTTGGGATGGCATTTGTGAGATCAATCTCACTATGCTCTGGCTTGATAAATTCCATGGTGAACTTGAAACCTTTGAACCATTGTTCTCCTCCTCTAGGAATTCCTGTTGCTGCTGCAATGGTTTCTGGAGTTACTGTAAGGTTCAAAATTCCCACCTTTGAAGTTGTCCCATTTAAATTGATGGAAACATACTTAGAAACCTGCACATGGAATCCTTGCAATCTTTGGAAAAACTGCAAACACCTTTTTCTTCTGAAAACTTATAAGGCAGTTGGGTATTCATTCAAAAAATTCATGTCTGATGGCTCATATCTGAGACAATGGCCTCCTTTTTTGGTCTTCCTCTTTGCATCCATTGTGCTTTTATACCTTCTCTGCCTCGCTTGATCAATGACACCTGCAATTGCTTGAAAATGGCAGCAGCCAGCTTGGCTTGGTGAAACAACTCTCCAGACATCAATAGAATGTAAAGATGAAGTGGGGAATGACAAAGACTCAATTGGGAAAGATTTTAAAGTTTTGATAACAACTCAAGCCTTCATCATGACTCATACATGCTAAAACCAGAAGTGATGGCCTCAGACATGACCATTGTACTTTGATTTAACCCTAACTGACTCGCATGACACTCACCCTAATAGTTCTAATCATTAACTGACATCTAGCACTTGATTTGAAAAGACAGACAGGAATACCTCTTTTCGTGGCGTACTTAGTGTATTTCTTGGCGGTTTCTCTACGAAAGTATCAATATTTTCGTAGTGAAAATTGTGTTTCTACTGTGCAATTCGCTACGAAAATAGGAAATCTTGGCTAAAATGACCTTTTCAGATTTATAAGCTTGGGAAATGGAATATGTCAGGAAATAATGACTGATGTGACATGAACAGACTTGAATGGGGGTGGGTTTAGACCTTAGGATAGGCTAATAAGAATTTTTTTTTCCTTTACCAACTAATGAAAAATGAACTCTATTAACATACCTTTGACAAATGAACCCCTAAGACTATGTAAAATGATGTTTCACTTTTTCTGAGTGATAATAGTGGCTTCACTTGGGATGGTGTGCCTCTGTGGTACACCAAATAACCTGTAGTTCCAGTGCTATCCATCTTCTTTGAAAACAAAAACTTTGAAATTTGCCAAGCTTTCCTTCAAACTCTAATGGCCTTCACCTCGGGCTCAAGCTTTATGATCAGCTTGTGTTTATTAGTATAAAAACATACTAAAATGGAATATATACAGTGGAATTATAAATCAATAGAACTTAAGAGGAACAATGTTTCAAAAACCTACCATTGATAGGCCCTCCAGCACAAGGTTGTCCAACCATCTCCTGCAGAATGTAAGTGTTGCTTCCATGGAATGCAACTACTTTAAATGGAACTTTCCAAATATTCTCAAACTTACCATGTTTCCCCTTTTCTTCAATCCTGGCCTTCCACTTCAAAACTACATCTTGGATTTGAAAGTTTTCCTCCTTGACCTTCCTGTCAATTGTATTCTTGATTATGTTTTGAGATTGTTGATTACTGTTATAGACTTCCTCCCTTTTCTCCTGCAAGGCCATTAACTAATTTATTCTCCTTTGAATTGCATTTGGATCCTCTTCCAATCCTTGCAGCAGCTTCATGAGAGGCACTGCCAAGGATGTAGGAAAAATGGCTTCAGCTCCATACACCAACTCATAAGGTGAAGTTCCAATTGATCTCTTTGTGCACACTCTGTCAGCCCAAAGAGCATACTTTAGCTTCAAATGCCATGAATTCTTATTTTCCTGCAACAACTTTTTAATAATCCTCACAATGCTCTTGTTAGAAGATTCAACAAGACCATTGCCTTGTGGATAATATGCCGTAGAATGCCCAAGTGTAATGTGATATTGATGAAAAAAACTGTTTAGCTTCTTGGATTTGAATGCCTGTGCATTGTCAGTGATGATATTCATAGGCTAGCCAAACCTAGACAATATATTATTTTCCAAAAATGAAATGATAACTGAATCATTTGCTTGCTTGGTTGGGATTACTTCAATCCACTTGGTGAAATAATCAGTTACTGTCAGAATCCAACAATGCTGACCTGAAGATGATTAATGAATCCCACCAATAAAATCTAGCCCCCACTGCTGGAATGGCGCCTCAACATAAATAGGCATCAAGGGTAAAGGAATAAGCTTTTTCTTACCATCAAAAATCTGGCATTCATGGCAGGCAGCAATATTTTTGTAGACATCTTTGAACATAAGAGGCCAGTAGTACCCTACTCTAAGAATCTTATTTGCTGTGGCCTTCCAATAATGATTACCTCCACAATCTCCTTTGTGAAACTCCTCAATCACTTTTTCAGCCTCCTCTTCCAACAAAAAATTCAAAAGAATTCCACCGGTATCTTTTTAATACATATTTTTATCAATGATGTAGTACCTCAAGGATTTTAACTTCACAAACCTTGCTTTAGACTTTGTCAATTCAGCAGGAGCCCTATGATGATGTAAGACAAAAACAATGTCTTTGTACCAATCAGAAAGGATGTACTTCTCTTCAATGGGAATTAGCTCTTCGTCTTCATCTGATAATTCTGAAATTTTTGCAATTAAGTTCATATCAAGACAGTCAAAATTTGACTGTGCCATCAGCTTTGCTAGCCCCTGACCTTTGACCAATTTTTTGGCCCTGATCTCTATATCATATTCCAAAAAGTTAGCTATCCACTTCCCTGTCTTACCATCAAGATCAACTTGAGTTAAGATGTCCTTCACCACAGCAATAGGAACAAAAGCTATGACATGAGAATGCATAATGTAAATTCTGAAACCTTTGATGGCTTTAACCAAGGCATAGGCTTGCTTCTCTAAGATGCTTTACTTCAGCTCTGAATTAGCTAATGTCCCGCTAAAAAATAAAATGGGCTGCTCAGTACCTTACTGTCCTTTTTGCAGCAAAACTCCAGCAATTGTATTTTCTGATGCAAATGTAAAAACCCAAAATTATTTTGAAAAATATGGGCTGATCAAAGTTGGTGCTTGATTAAGTGTCTTCTTGATCTCCTCAAATGAGTGCTTTTATTCTACTGTCCACTTGATGTCAGCTCATTTCTTCAGCATCTTAATTATGTCTTTTACAATCTCAGCAAAATTATGAATACACCTCCTCACAAAATTCACCCTTCCAAGGAAAGATTGAATTTCCTTTATGCTTCTAGGCAGATCCACTTTCTGAATGGAATTGACCCTGCTTGGATCAATCTTAATCCCATCTTTAGAAATAATATGCCCAAGTAACTTTCCTGAAGTTAGAGAAAAAATGATTTTAGTGGGATTGAGAGAAATTCCAAACCTTCTACACTTCAGCAGAATCTTTTCTATGCGCTTCAAGTGATCTTATTCTCTCCTTGAGAAAACTGTCATGTCATCCAAATAGACAACCACCAATTTATCCTTTTCCTTAGCAAAGGCAATGTCCATTTATCTTTGAAAAGTCGCTCCTGCATTCATCAGACCAAAAGGCATTTTGGCATACATGAATGTGCCCTATGGTGTGGTAAATACAATTTTCTCCTGATCTTCTGGATGCACTAATATCCGATTGTACCCTGAAAAACCATCTAGCATAGACATCATTTGGGAACCAACAATGTTCTGCAGAATTTGGTCCATCTTTGGGAGAGGGTAATTGTCCTTCACGGAGGCCTTGTTCAAGTTTCTGAATTCAAAGCATATTATGATCTCTCCACTATTTTTCCTGACTGGAACCAAGTTTTCAAGCCACTCTGAGAATCTAATTGGAACAATATTTTTTGCATCAAAGAGCTTCTTGTTTTCCTTCTCAGTCAGAGGCATGAGAAGTGGATTAATTCTCCTCAGCTTCTGTTTGAAAGGATTTTCATTTTCCTTAATAGGAATGGTATGTTGAATGATAGTAGGATCATACTTTTTCAAATCAGCATAACTCCATGCAAAAACATCTATGAACCTTTTCATCATCTCAATATATTTATGCTTCATGCCAATTGAAAGAAACTTTGAAATCTTAATCATTTTTAGCATTGCTACTTTACGAAGGTTACAAATATCTACCTCTTCATCATCAGCTTGTATCCTAGGGGATTTGAACACATCATTCTAATAAAAAAAAATTTCAAGGGGTATGAGGCCTTTGGGTATAGAATTATTCTTCAGCTGTAACACTTCATAATTTCCTTATGTTTCAGCAAGCATGTTTTGCTGATCTAACTGTGTGCTTTCAAACTCCTCTTTCAGTTCTATAATTTTTTTGAATTGCTGGTCATCCTAAAAAACTTGCCAATGGATTATGTTGTCACGGATAGCAGGCCTATGGCGAACTTCAACTTCATATCTTTCAGTGGAGTGTGCAGGAATAATAAGTAGACTTGCAGAGACAACTAGGGAGTCAGCTACTGAGTTTTGGTCCCTAGTCTTCACAATAAATGAATATTCTTGAAAATTCTCTAACATCTCCATTATCAAATTTCTGTATGCCCTCATTCTCACATCCTTAGTTTGATATACACCCTAAACTTGCTTAATAACAAATTCAAAATCTCCACAAACAAAAATATTTTGGGCACCAATTCTTTTCAAAATTTCTAAACCCAAAAATAGAGATTCATACTCAACCATGTTATTTGTGCAATCAAAGTTCAGTTTTTAAGAAAATAACTTACTTTCATCCTCTGGAGTTGTGATCCAAATTCCTGCTCCAGCCCCATCTCTTCCTGCTGATCCATCAAAGTGTAACAACCACCAACCTTCTGCCTTCTCTTCACTGATTTGTTTATTTTCTGCCTGCTGATTTTCTATTTCCTGAATTTATGTTTGCTGATTTTCTGCTTCATTAGTCAATTCATTGAAAAGTATAGCATATCCTAATTCAGTATCAACAACATATATTGGAAAATTCTGAGTTTTTTCCTTACTAATTATCATATAATCCATCCTTGTTTCTCTATATAGTCTTCTTTTCTCACCAAAAACAGGAATGGTGGCATAAGTTAGGTCCATTTGCATGGTACCTTTGATCTTTGCTGCCCATGACCTTGATAATAGCATGCCAAACTTAGGTGGAATGTTTTCTACCACAATTTTCATTACCACTGTCTTGGCAGGGACTTGTGTAAGACCAACAACAACATATTTTATTAAACCAATGCACTGAACTCTTTTTGAATCAAACGAAAAACAAGTCCTTATATGGCCTAGTAATTTCCAATCCCATCCTTTCCATGATCACTTTGGGCATAAGATTGTGAGAGGCCCCTGAATCCAACATGGAATTATGCAATGTCATGTCATGAATGTTAAGGCTGACATAAAAAGGAGGCACCTCTTCATTCTGCTTATCCTCTAATCTTGGTCCCAAGTATATGGTTGGATGATATTCTTGAACATTTAGGATATCAACAGATCTTGGTTGGGAATTCAGCATATTTACAATCTTACTTCTGTATTCATTCACCTTAAGAATTTCTCCAAAAGGGACTAGGATTTTGATCTTAGAGATCTCACTCTCCAAACTGAAAACATAAGCAGATTTTTCAGTCTCTTTGACAAGAGGAGGAGGTGGTGTAGCTTTCCTAACCTCAACATCTTTAGGGGCATCTTTCTTGGGCTGTGTTTTGTTTGCAGTAATTAGAACATTTTTCTTTCTGAGGTTGTATTGTTTCTGCATATCAAATATTGCATGTTGATATCCTTTAAGATAATTAGATGGTTCCTCACCCTTATTTACATCATGATCTGTCTCATCATGTTCCTCCTTTGTCAAAAACATCCCTGACATGTTTTCATTTAAGCAATGAATTGAGTCTTCTTGTATTTCAGGTTGATCTTCTACATCAACTACATTTTGCTGAAAAGGAGGCCTTACTTGAGGGTCAGGCTGATTTCTATTTTCCCTTGGTCTCTACTGGTTTTGAGGTCTTCTGAACGGAGGATTTCTAAACTGAGGTTCATGTTGTGTAGGAGGAGCGGAGGCATTCCCAAGGGTAAGCCTATCCATCAGTTTTTCGACTGTCTTTTTCATGGAGTCAAATTTATCCTCTGAGGTGGAAGCCTTATCTTATTCTTTCAATTGAGTCTTTCCAATCTTGGACTTTTTAGCGACTATCATATTGACCTCCACCTTCACAGAATCATTTTGCATTTCAGCTAATGAAATGGATTCTCTTTCTCTGAGAATGATAGAAAAGTCATAGTCAAAAGCCTCAGCATATCTCAACTGAGCTGCTCCTGGAGGAGGCTTTATATGGGCAGGGATGGAGTCATAAACTTTGTTAAATATCTTGGAGAAATTTTGGATAGTTTCATCAACAACTCTTTTCAAACTATTATACTCAGTGAGGGATTACACAGGTTTGGTTCTATTTCCCCAATTTCTCAAGAATCTATCTTCAAATTCATTCCAATTATGTAGGCTTCCTGGTGTAAGGGTTTTGAACCACTTCCTGACCTCACCAGTAAAGCTATGAAAAAATAATCTCATCTTGACATCCTCATGGTCAAACTCCCCCTTGTCTATGAATTCATTGAACTAGTCTACATGATCTTCAGTTGTAATCTCTTCATCACTTCCCCAAGTTTTGATTCTAGCAGATTATTTGCTAGGAAGAGCATTAAGGACAACTGGAAGAACAAGAGGGGCATACCTAGTAGGTGCAGCGGCAGGTGGAGGTGGTACATTTCCTACCATGATGACTGGAACTGTGGTATTTTTAGGGACATCAGTAGTAGAGGAAGAGAAACTTTTAGGAGGAGGGATGGTTGGTCTTTGTTGTCCAATCACAATTGAACTCCGTTCAGGTAGAGGAACACTAGATTTACTTCTTAACAATATTTCAAATGGGTCTAATTCCTTCAACCTATCCAAAGATTTATTTTCTAACAATAAATCAGATGTGACTACTTCCCAAAACTCTTCTTTATCTTTTTTAGTCACTAAGGCTGAGGTATCAATACCTCTTATATGTAGGTCTAAGACAATTTCAGTCAATTCTTTTTCATTTTCAGACCTAAAGAATACTTCCTGAATTTTATCATCAAACCTTTTATCTTCAGGAATTCTTAAAACTTCAAAGGAAAAGGATTTTGTGTGTAATGGATTACCTGATATGAAAGAACTGCCTTGAATTCCTCTGGAAATTGTGTTTGGATTATCCACAATTGTAGGTGGATCTGGGTCAGGATTACTCCTTGTATATCTCCTTTTTGAAGCCACCTTTGAACATGAGAATTTTGAATGGAGTCACCAAGGTAGATGCAGCCTCGAATAGCTTCTGATATCCTACTACCTTCAATAGTTCAACTTCAAAATTTTGGGAAAATTTTATCTTCAGGCTCCCGGCAGACGCACCAAAATATTATCACAAAATTGCACTTGATTGGCTGCTAATCAGACAACTCTATGTAACTGTTTTAAACCAGCTTTTGACTGAAGCCTAGCCTCTTCAATCTGAGAGGGATATATCAAAGGGGTTCATTATATTATATAATGATAGGATTTAGATGACTAACTCTATTTGACAAGTAACTTGATTTTTTGTGTATGTAGGTTGAAAAGAATGCAGGCTTGCTACCATTGGGCTTATGGAGTAAAAAAATCAGTAGATTCAGTGGCAAGGTTTCTTGACATGGAAGCTGAGGCATATAAGAGTTTTTAAAAAAGGTAAATCACACATAGAACATAGGGCAAAACAATCATTTCATGAATAAAGGAAGTTAGAGCATAGACATATGAATTATGAGTAATAAAGATGAAATCTACTGCAAGTGGTACACATAAATATATAGATCAGAAAGACATTAAAAACTCCATGAGAATCTGAGGTCTATCAAGAATAATTCCTCTATATCACTGATATAATTCAAATTACATAAAGCAGCAGTATGGTGTTGTTGTGCTATACAAAAACACCCCATTTATTTTTATAAATAGGGACCCTTTAGAAATAAATAGGAAATTATTTTAATTTTATAAACAAAAAACTTAGAAAATAAATATTTTCTTTTAAAAATTTTCCGCTTATTTTTCTTGAGTGCATCTCAAATCGCATATGTTACGAATTTCAAAGACTCGTAACTTTAAAATAAGTGAGCTGTGAAATGCGATCAACTTTTCCGAATATATGTTTGAACTTTGCAAAAAATTCAATCACCATTATATTTACTTTATCGCATCGCACCTCACTTAATCAATCAAAAACGTTAAAAGCAAATCGATATAAGTTGTGACTTCACGGACCCGATGAGAAAAGAAAGAAATGAATATAAAACTTTTTGCAATCGTAGTCATTTAAGTTTTGAAAAAAGCACAATTCACATTTTGCATAACTTATAACATACGCCAAATTGTTATCCTATAAAAGTTGCGATCTGCGATTTGCGCAGATCACATTTCACAGTCTTTAAGGGTAAGTATTATGAATGGTTATAAATCATGACTTGCGATACGCGTATCGACGACATTTAATGGATCAAGCATGTGAAGTAACTTGTGTCATATCAAAATGAAATTTGAGATCTTAACGGCTTTAAAGTGATTGATATATTTTACGAGTGAAGGTGTATGAGATATTAATTCAGAGATTATGATTGATGATTGATGTTATATCTTGATAGATTTATATCTGCTTGCCTGTATTTGAAATAAATGATATTTTTTTCTCTTTGACTCTCTATACTTGTGAAATTTGCTCTGTTTTCAGGAAACTAGTTAATGGATTGAGGAAGAGTAAAATGAGCAAAAAGGGAAAAGAGATTTCTCAGACATCATCTACTGAAGATACAGAGATGTCTCCCTTATTTTTAGATTCCATCTGCAACAAATATTGTGGCAGTTCAACATGGGAGGAAATGTATAAGATTTTTGAAAGCGAAAGACCAAAGGTGATAACCAAAGTTTCTTCGACAGGCACGAAATCTACCTTTGACGCAACTCTTTTCGACATTGCATGCTCATACGGAAGGAGGAACAAGGGGAAGTTGAAGCAAGATAAGCTTGGTACGTACCCAATTACCTAAATTCCTAACCCTTATTGTTAGGTTGCCGGTATGTTATGTAGATTATTTTCTAGACCTTATAGCACTAGATTCTCAAAAAGAATGGGTTCCCCTAGTTGACGTAATCGTCAATTCATTAATCTTGAATTGGGCAAACATCTTATCTGATAATATAGCTAAACACATTATTCTTATATGTCTGCCTATGTCATGGACACTATCTGTTTTACTTCTAGCTTTCCTACCATGGGATGGAAATGGACTACCCAAGGCCCTACCCCAATTCACATTCACCACAAAGAACTCTGGGATTTAGACTTCCACCTACACTTCTATAAAATATGTTACAGAGTCATATTGCCTATGCACCAGATGATTTTCAATAAAAAGGCCCCTAGGGTTTCTGAAGAAGCTAGTGCATACATTAATTTTGTAGCTATATGGTTTGCAAAGGAGAATTTTACATATATTAGAGTATTCAGGAGTTATGCTTCTCACCATGTTTTACCCTATTACGTTCCCGATAAGTTACTTGCAAGATAAATAACCTATCAACTTGTTAATGGTGTCACAAAACAACTGAAAGATGCTAAAAAATCTATTTGGCCTAATTACCCTATACAGTGTGGCACTTTTTCACTGTTTGACAACGACCATACATTCAAGGAAGTTTCCAACATTAATTTATTGAAATTGGAAGAAATTCCAAAAAGGTTATATGATCCAAATGATGTAATTAAAAATTACATCACAGAGCTTAAGTTAAAACCTTTTGTAAAGGACGAAGATGGATTTGATGATCTCTTCCAGGGCATGGAAAAGTTTTCAGACATTATCAAGTATGCATCCAACCAACTAAGTCGATATGATTTTGAAGCTTTCCAAACATACAGAAACAATAGACTAGAGAAAGTCCCTCTCAATTTGTTAACTATTGAAGATGACAAAAAACAGACTCCAAGTATTAGCTTGGATGATGAAGTAAAAGATATGTCTGAAGATGAATCAGGTTAGTCACAATAGCAATCTCATAATTTAGATCACTCTGAAATGAATCTGAATCTAAAAAGGAAAACCCAAAAAAAATAATTGACCAAGTAATCCATGAGATAGAGATGCTAGATGAAAAGAGAAATAAAGGAACAAAATCAGATTCTCAAACAGTTTAGCATAGTCATAATATACTAGATCATTCTAGTTCACCACAAACAAAATATCTTATAGATGAATGGAAGGAGTTTTCTGCAGCAATAAAAACTCCTAAATAGAATCCCAATACTGAATACGCAACGAGTTTCTAGACACCTGAACACTCCTAGAAGATAGTGGAAACTGTTAATCCACTACAAATATTTCCAGCAATGCATGATAGAGAAATCATACCGGCCTACCTTATAGATCAGATAGTTCTACAAATTGAAGATATTCCTTCATTGGATATTTTTATACAGACCTAGTTATAAGGCTGTAGTTAAAAGAAACAAAAGGAGGAGAATTGATGAAACAACTTCAAAGCCTACAGATAAATCAGTTGATGTATTATGAAATATTCCTTAGATGATCCTACTGAACATCTAACCAAATTATCACAGTATGCAGGGGCATATGCTACTGCTACTATTGAAAAAGCTATTGAGGCTAGATTGTTGCTAAAACAAAAGGAAGCCAGAGTAAAAGAACTAGAGAAGTTGTTAAATGAAGAGAAATCTAATTCCAGTGAGCAAGTCAAAGCAAATACAACCCAATTTCATAAAGATATTGAAAACCTTAAATTGCAGCATCAGACAGAGATTAATGAAAAACAAGCACAGGTGGAAGTAGCAATGACCAAGTTACAAAGCCAACTGCAATTAGAGTAATTTATCAAAGAAGCACTGGATTTAAACACTAAGTTAAAGAAAGAACAAAAAGTGTTTTGTCATCAAGCTTCTATAATTGACTCTTATTGTGATTCAAATAAAATACTATCCAACATATAGCAATCCAGAAACTTGAATGTGAAAGACTTGAGAATAAAATTGAAGAACCCATCCAATTGCAAGTATCAGATTCGGGGAAGGAAGCTAATCTAACTCAAGTAGATAAGCTTCACAAAGAAATTCTATTCAGAGAATGGGAAGCAAAAATAAAACAGGAAGAGAAATCAATAGCGAAGACATCCAAGATATCAAATGAGATTATTGAATATATGTGTGAACAACTGTCTGGAGCAGAACTTCTCAAGGAGAACACATCTGATGTGTTCTCAAAAAAAAGATAGGTGGAAACACAGTGGAAGCAGAGAGAAGATACACAGGAAGAAATTATTAAAAAGGTAAATAATTTTGATCAAGAAAATTACAGGAATTTTCTGATCAAACCTTATCATCAACATCAGACTCTGCAGTCTCTTACAAATTCAATGAATAGATCCCAGTCAGTACTCTCAAACGCTATTTTCAAGGGACAGATCAGATCAAGAATATTGTAGCCAGCTCAGCTCAAAGAAATGTTATATATTTGTCAACTTCACGACCAAATTCAAAAGAAAGGGAAGAACTCATAAATCAGAATTGTTAGTTCAATTTCCTAGATTGTAGTTTAAGTTAGATTTATGAGGAAGGTTGTTTGAAGCCTCCTCTATATTTTTGTGATAACATATTTTGGTTTATAGTTAGTTTAGTATTTAAACCCTTCTCATGCATTTAGATAAGGGTCCAGAAATTTGTCAAAAATTTTTGCAAAGAATGCACTATTGTAAGTTTGTGAGTGCTTTGATGAATTAATGGAACACATCTGTCATATTTTGACAATTAAAGTTGTTTAACTGATGTTGCACTACTGTACTCTTTAAATTTCTTAAAAGTGAGAAGGAGAAAATTCATTGCTGTCAGTTTACATGAGTAGAACTTCGTACATATGGTACTTGTATTCACTTGTATTAAGTCTTACTTCATAGATTGACAGTCAACTTTTTATTGCATTATATATTTGAAATGTCATCATATATAAATATTACATGCAATTTTGTACTAATATTTAGCTATTGTTTCTTATTGAATGTGTAATCTCACTGATAAATGCGATATTTCTTTCACAATTATTCTATGTAAACTACTTTGCTAGAAGAATCATTTTACATAATTTTCATCTCTTCCAGCTGTTAAATGATCTATATCACTGACAACTGAAAGATATCGTTTTAGATTGCATAAAGGAAAAACACCCCGAGTATATATTAGATTAAATAGTTTAGATAGATGAATATAGATTAAAATCATTATCCGTTTGCATGCTATATTCACAAAACCCTCAAAATCATCCTTATTGGGAAACTGGTCCCATAATCCCCAGTCGGAGCCACTACACCAAACGGAAAAGGAGTTGTTTTAAGGTCCAGACCGGGTGGTTTTCCCCCATGTTTTGGAAACAAAATTCCAAGGCCTCAACATTTTGGCACTAGAAGGAGGGCTAGGCAATTGGAACAAAGTTCTGATCAATCTAAAGGTCAATCAAAAAGTCTCTCTCCCTCTAGATCCACATCAACCTCTAGAAATTATCTAGATCTTCATCTGTAAAATCTGAAGTTGATCATCTTTCCCCTAAGTCTCCTAGCGATACTCAAACCATACTATTTCCCGAGTTTCATCAAGATTCTCTAGAAGTTTAGTCTTTGATAGAAAAGTTAGAAAAAGTATCTATATCTTTTGAAAAGCTTGAATCTTCTCAATTATCGGATCTTAGTATTTCATCTTCTTTACAACCTCGAAGAATATTAACTCGATCAGAAAGTCAAAAAACAGGCATTCTCCCTTTTGAATTTCCTATTGGTAGTACTCGGAAGAAGTTAAAAAGGACTCAATTAGAGTCAATCACTAGTGAGATCTTATCCCATTCACCCCCATTACCTCCACTCACTTCCACAAATTTCATTCCAACAGTCGGTATCACTTTCACTAGTTCTAGTACTCAAACTACTAGTCCTAGTGCTCAACCTGCCTCATCATTAATTCAAAATCCACCCAACCAACCCATCCAAAATCCAATGGCAGGTCAACCCCCTCCACCGAATTTAAACCCAGGGGCTGTAAACATGCCCGCCCCTCTTCATGCTCTGCCTAAAAATCCTGAAATATGGCTACCTAAATTTAATCCTAATGACGGTCTTCGTGCAGAAGAACGTATTCATAATTTTATGTTATCCATCAATCTGAATGAAGTAGTTGAAGAGGATTGCATTGTACGATTATTTCCATATACTTTAAAAGGATCTACAGGATCCTGGTATTTTTCATTACCTGCTCGCTCTATAACTAAATGGAATATATTTGAATAACAATTTCTAGCTAAGTTTGGAGATGACAGAACTACTGCTACGTTCATAAATGATCTTTCAAATCTTAAATCTAAACCAGGAGAGAAGATAAAATATTTTAATTCAAGATTTAATAAACTAAATAAAATTCATGTTACAACAGTTCCTGGTGCAGAAGTTCAAATTGAGTGGTATATTTCATCTCTTCCATCTAATATAGCTATTTTCGTTGATAGAGCAAAGCTAGCAACACTTGTAGAGAATATGAAAGAGTCTCTATCTGTAGAGAAATACATAACTTCTCTTGAGAAAAAGAATTCCCCGGAAGATCGAAAATCAAAGAAGATATTTTTCAAAGATGATTCTAAGAAGAAGACGCCAAAGGATCCATTTGACGTATAAGGTCTTCAAAAAGTCTTGAAAACCATGACCAATGAGATGGAAGATATCAAGAAACAAGTCCCCGAAAATTAAAATTTAAAAAAGAATTTCAGGAATTTTAAGAAAAGACAATCCTCTAATTCTCAGCCTCAAAATATTATATCTAATGTTGAATCAGATCAAGAAGAAGAGGAAGAAAAAACAAAGGAAGGAGAAGATGACGAATAAGAAGAAGTTGAAATTAATGGAATGTGGGATTTCATCCTATCAAATGAAGAACAACTTGAAGCTTTTGCTATCATCACACGCAAAAAAAATATCACTGCAGCAACACAGCCTATTCAACATCAAAAAATTTCCACTCCTGCTAAAGACAAATCAGTAAGAAAAAAGTCTAATTCAAAAGCTACGCAAAAAAGTCTTGTTACCTCAAACTCTCCCACTATATCTAAAACAATGGCTGTCTCAGATACAATTGAGTATAATATAGTTGAAGACATGAAGAAAACTAGGGAAAATATTTCAATTCATGAGCTTACCAAATTGAAGCAACAACAACAAATCTTACTTAGATAATTAAAAGTTGTTCCTACTTCAAACTTACCTGCTCCAGTCATAGTTAAAGATGCTAATGAAATGGGTAAGCCACCTTCTCCTTCAATGAAAGTAGATGCTTCAGACTTAATTATGATAGGTGATCAATCCATCTCTCATATTCCTCCATTTCTCTTAACATATGAGATTTATAACAAAAATTTTCATAACTGTTTAATAGACTCAGGGGCCTCTTCGAATATAATGCCAAAATCAGTTTGTGCCAAATTGAACGTAACTCCTCAGAGTTATCCAGTCCATATAGTACAACTTGACAAAACTAGAATAGAAGTGGTAAGAGAATTAAATTCTGTTTCCATCAGATTGTCATCGAATCCCAAAGTTGCTTAGATAATTGATATTTTGGTGGCAGCTATTCCTGAATTTTATGGTTTAGTTTTAACTCGTGACTGGTCTGAGAAACTTCGTGGTTATTTTTCAATAGACTAGTCACATATGTGGTTACCACATAAAGAAAAGCCAAACCAAATTTGAGTTGACCATGAAAAGTTTATGAAGCATATGGTGATTGATCTTGAAAAACTTAATGAGCTAGTAGCCTTCAATAACAACATTATTGGAAACTACTCTGCAGATTCATTTTTAAGAAACTTTAATGCTCAACCATCACCTTTCTTTGATAACGCGGTTGTATCTTAGATTGAGAATTTTTCTGAGCTAGATAATTCTAGATGTATTAATTTTTTAGATATAAAAATAGCTAACTCTTTGTTTTGGACCCTTTATTTTGATGGTTCTAAATCTGAAGATGGTGCAGGTGCAGGTTGCATTTTAATAGACCCAGAAGGCAAAAAGACTATGTTAGCCTACCGATTATAATTTGATTGTACAAGCAATGTAGCCGAGTATGAAGCATTAGTTAAAGGTTTGTTAAAAGCAATTGATCTGTATCAGACATCTGAAGGCTTTAGGAGATTCAGAAATCATAGTTAGGCAAGTGAGAGATACTATCCATTGTAATTATGGACACTTAAAACATTATCAATCATTAGTCCAAAAATGAACAGTTCATTTCTTAGCCTTCAACATTTCTTCTATACCTAGAATACAAAATGCTAGTGCGGATTTACTCACTAATGTAGCCTCAAAATTAGTCCCATCCCAAGAATTTAGTCCCAATAGATTTTCTATTGAATTGATTTTTAGACCATCTGTTCCTGATAATATCACCAATTGGAGAGTATTCAATAATGACTCAGATATCATAGATTTTTTAACATCTAAAGAATCTTACGATAATCAAATCATGGATGAAAATGAACATTGCACTCAGATTAAGAAAGAACAAGATGAAAATCCTATTCCAAAATCTGTTGTCAAGTTAGAAGACTTATATGATCTAAAGGACGGGTTTAAAAGAGTAACTAACTCAAAACACAAAGTTCTACCTTAAGATTTGAGTTAGTTAATCTAGGAAGTGAAGAAAAATCTCAAAATATAAATCTAGGTCTTGGTCTGTCTTCCGAAGAAAGATTATAATTCATCATATTGTTTAGGATGTACAAAAGTGTCTTTGCTTGGGATTAATCTAATCTTAAAACATACGATACTTATGTAATTCAACACACGATTCCTATTATCTCAAAGGAAAATCTCATACAACAAAAATTGAGAAAGGTCCATCCAAACTTGGAAAATCAAATTAAAACTGAATTGAATAAAATCCTCAAGGAAAAAATCATCTTTCCAGTCAGACATTCTAAATGGGTATCAAATTTGGTACCTGTCAGGAAAAAGAATGGTGATATTAGAATTTGCATTGATTTTAGAAATTTAAACAAAGCTTGTCAGAAGGACAATTTTCCATTACCAACCATGGAACAAGTACTGTAGAAAGTAGTTGGTTTTGAGCTCATGTCTTTTCTAGATGGATTTCCAGGTTACAATCAAATTCTCGTTCATCCAGATGACAGATTGAAAACTACATTCAGAACTAAGTGGGGAACTTATGCTTATCAGAAAATGCCTTTTGGATTAATTAATGCAGGTGCCACTTTCCAAAGAGCCATGGACATAGCTTTTAGGGGACTTATAAATAGAATAATAGTTTTTTATTTATATGACATTACTGTCTTCTCTAAACAGGTAACTCATCATGTGAATGACCTAAATATAGTCTTTGAGCGATGAAAAAGGTATGGAATTTCATTAAATCCAAAGAAATCATTTTTTGCTTTAGATGAAGGAAAAATTTTAGGATTTATTGTGTCAAAAAATGGTATCTGTATTGATCCTGAAAGAATTGATGAAATTAAACGAATTGCTTTCCCTTATAGCAAGAAAACCATGCAATATTTCCTTGGGAAAATTAATTTTGTTAAGATATTTGTCCCTAATTTTTCTCAAATATTTTTACCATTGCAGAACATGATTAAGAAAAATTATGTCTTTAAATGGAGACATAATGAAAGAGAAGCAATTGAATTGATTAAACAATCAATTTTCAATGCTCCATTATTGACCACCCCCAATTTTCTTAATTTATTTACATTATACACTTTTTCATCGGATACATCATATGCAGTTGTTTTAACATAGTTGAATGACCAACAAATAGAAGCACCGATATCATTCTTTAGTTCAAATTTACAAGGTGCAGAACTGAATTACACATCTATTTAAAAGCAAGCATTTGCTGTTTTTAAGGCGATAAAATATTTTAGACCTTTTCTCCTAAAGTCTCATACGAAAATCATAGTTCCATTTTCTGCAATAAGACAACTTTTGATGCAAAAAGAATTAGGAGAAAAAAGAGTGTTAGTATGAATCTTAATTCCAAGAGTACAAAAAAAGACCACTTTAGCTGCGCATAAAAAACAACCCTAACAGCATAAATGACTGCTAATATCTTCAGAACTATAGTTATGTGATCAAGATAAATGCTGCAAAAATTTAGATCTGTGCATTAGAAGACATTAAACAGTAGAAAAAACAAGATTTACTCTATGCATCCAATAGACAAGACAAGAATATATCAAATGAATTTTTTATTAATGGCACCTGGGAGGAAAACACAAGAGGGTGTTCCCTATTCTCCTCAATGGGATGGGTTCTTGTAAGTCCTCAGCACTTCAGATCTAGAATTCCTCTCTATTGATGGTGTAGAAAACCTAGACAAAAATAGTAGCAAAATATGACTATGATGGTGGATCAATATCCAGACCAAAAGTTTTAGATCCAGAGTGATATTTAGGCAACAAAAGGTGAAAAATGAATGGGAAAACCCTTCTATTTATAAAAAAATATTGAGTTAGTCTATATATTGGTGCATAATTAAAATATTATTAACCAAATCAAGATTCAACTTTTATGGAATATTTTATTATATTTATTGGAGGGAAAATGAATTTGACTTGGGTCAAATCCCTTTATTTGTAAATAATAAATAAATAAATGATTTATTTATCATTTTAAGGATGTGGTTGAGTAATAACTAAATAAATAATGATTTATTTAATTATTTAAGGGTGATTTAGTCATATTTAACAAAGAATATTATTTAAATAAGGTTTAAATAACTATTCTTGAGGAAATAATAAGATAAATAATGATTTATCAAATTAATTTCCTTGTTTTGGGTTAAATATAGCCAGGAATATTAATCAAGCTACTGTTTAATTAATTATTCCTTGAGGAAAATCAAACAAATATAGATTTATTTAATATTTCCTCATGGGGTTGCCTGTTTAGACCATAATCAACTTAATAAAGGTGGTTTACTAAGTTATTTTTCATAGTGAATGCGATTTTACTTGGGGTAAAATTGGTCTTACATGGTGTACTTGGGTCCATCTAATAACAATGGGTTAGATGACCAAAAAAATGGTGTAACAGATTTCCCCCCAACGTGCGAGCATTAGGAGCTAATCGTATGACCGAAGTACGTTGTAAGAACTCAATCACTAGATGTTAAAGGGGAAGTCAAGGAGAGAGGAGTGTAAGGTAGACCAAAGTGCTGAAAGAACTAGACCATGAGGAGGCGATACTTGCAGGTGCGACAAGTCTCTTTGATGAGTGAGTACCTGCTATAGGCGGCGGGGGAGGCATACATATGCCCGCCGAGGCAATAGTACAAACAATAAGGCGTCCGGAAAACCACGAGACGAAATAATATAGGATATGCTGGCATAAACATGAGCCAGATAAATAACATTATAATGAATCCCACATACATATTGTGCCTGGGATAATAGCCAAGAATTTTACAATAATATCTGATTACATGAGATATAAATGCAACCCAGATTCCACTGAACACAGGAAAGGGCTCTGAAAATCTGATTGATACATGCAAACAAAAAGGTGATGCAAGCGGCTGAGGCCGACATCATAAAATGTATGGAGCTGCATCAAAAGCTGTAACGAAGAGGTCATCCGAGTCTGTGGGGGGCTACCTGTAGGGCCACCCCCTCATGAGGGCTGAGATATCTCACACACACCCAGGAATCATTGATTTCAGCTGATGCATTACTGAACCATCGAGTATACGAATCTCGATCGTGCTGAAGGGAGATGGAGCTGAGAAAAAATCAAGTCAAAGGGAAATAAGGAGTCCCTTTGCTTGATCCGAGGCACCGAACAAGAGTGGAAGCTGGAGCCAAGGTACACCGCCCTCCAGACCTGTCTTCTGGAATGAATGAGCTAATGTCAACAGAAGGAGGTCTGCCATAGGTGAGGCAATAAGGGATCCTCAACTAAGGCACGAGAGAAAATAGTAGAGTGACCGATGGATTGACACCAATGATGATGATGAAATGGGGAGGACTGAGTAGCGAACAGACGACTTCCCTTGTTAAAGTATAAATTGCATGGATGACTTGGTAGCGACTGACACAATATCATGAGGGATAGGGGATAGTGGGACTGAAGGCCATAGTGTATGACACGAGAGAGGGACCAAGCAATGAAGGATGGAGGACTATAGAAGGATGCAAAGGGACTCGGGATAGATTCCATGAATGCAATGATGACTCATCTCGGATGCTCTAAACAAGAGTGACTCGATGGTACTGCCACACAGAGAAGGTCTAATGGGGATCATACAAACATGAGTACAAAATGGTAAATCATGACGAAAGTCGACACGAGCGTGGAAAAGTATGGAGGAAAAGTGGTGCCCCCTAATACAAGTGTTGCAAGTGAAGAAATTTGATTTTGCGAGGGGGGTGAAGTGACGCTTCTTGGCCAAAAAGTGTCCTGGTGAAGTATCAAATCACTAAAAAACATGAGCTGGCTACCTAAAGAAAATAAAACACGCGTTTTCGGAAGGAAATGCTAAGGGTAATATTTATTCAGATAGAGTGCATTGCGACGATTGGCAAGGGGATGGCCTTCGAAGTCCTCTAATAGATATGCCCCCTTGCCTAAATCCTTACTGATGATGTAAGATCCTAGCCATAATGAGTCAAAATTCCCATGACCAAGGACATCATGGGCCTGGTCATACACTAGAACAAGATCACCTTCGTGAAAAGTACGAGGTTGGACTTTTCGGTCATATTGAGCTTTGGTGTGTTTCTTGGCCGCCTCAATGGTTTGCAATGCAACACAACAGTCCTCGGAAGCACGTTCAAGCATGATAAGTCTCTGTTCTAAAGGTTGGGTGTCAGGGAGAAGCTTGATAGCTAGATGAAGGGAAGGGATTTCACACTCGATCGGTAAGACTGCCTCCTCTCCAAAAACAAGGTGGAAAGGAGTGAACCCGGTGGCGGTTTTAAAAGAAGTTCTATAGGCCCACAAAGCAGGGAAGAGCATAAGGTGCCAGTTGGTTTTGTGCTTATCCACCATCCGTTGAAGTATGGTCTTAATAATTTTATTGACTGCTTCAACTTGGCCATTACCTTGGGGGTAATAAGCAGAGGAATATTGGTGCTCAAAGCCCAACAGTGAGGATAGCTCATGCCATATCTCCTCTTCAAAATATTGGCCATGGTCGAAAACCAATTGTTTCAGAACTCCGAATCGAGTGATCACATGGTTAAGGAAAAAGAAGGCTGCGGTAGCTGCCGTGTTGTTAAACGTTGGCATGGCCTTAGCCCATTTAGTGAAATATTCAACCGCCACGATGATATACTTATGGTTACTAGCTGATGACGGTCGACACTCCATAAAGTCTATGGCCCACTTATAGAAGGGGTCGGCAGAGATGACATGATGGAGAGGAGCCGGAGGGGCTCGTGCCTTAGGGGAAAAATGTTGGCAATTGGGACAGTGTTTGACTGCCTCAATGCAATCACCAAAAAGAGAAGGCCAAAAGTACCTATCGCACATAATTTTCTAGGTAGTGGCTAGACCGGAGAGGTGGCCACCGCAAGCACCACTATGACAGACATTGGGGACTTGTTCTACTTCAGCGTGTGTGAAACAACGACGAAGGACTGAATCTACATCACGACGATAAAGGTATTCACTGATAAGAAGGTAGCGGGGGGCCTAGTGTTCGATACGTCGTCGAGCATCACGGTCAAGATGGACAGCGAAATTTTGAGTTTTAAAATAAGTGAGGATGTCCCCATACCAGGGATCATCAGGGATAATGGAAAATAAATGTTCATCGGGGAAATTATCATTAACTGGAGGATCCTGCATACCTGTAGGTAGTTCGGAAATGAGTTCAGCGAGGGCTAAAACTTTCTTACTTTTTGGTGTGACAAATTCAATATCGAATTCCTGGAGGATTACGATCCAACGGGCATACTTCCCACTGATGATTCGACGAGTCAACAGGAAAGTCATGGGGTTGGAATTAGTCACGACCTTGGTGGAACGCATGAGGATGTAATGACGAAGTTTCTGGACTGAGAACACGAAATCCAGTGATAATTTCTCTTCGTGTGAGTAGGATACAAGAGGTCCTACCAGTTTCTCACTGACATAATAGATAACGTGCTTAATTCCATTGTCATCTTCCTGAATAAGGACTCCGGTGACCGAATGGGTGGAAGTAGAGATATATAGGATGAAATCCCTATCAAGGGAGCAGATGTGAGAGCATGCTTCATGACATCAAAAGGCTTTTGAGCATAGGAATCCCATACAAAAGGAGTATGGGAGCGGAGAAGTCTAAGGAACCCATGTGCGGTGGTGGCATAGTCAGGTACGAACTGGCGAAGGAAATTAGCTTTGCCTTGGAGGCTTTGTAACTGGCATAGAGTGCGGGGGATAGGAAGTTCAAGGATGGCTTGAACTTTTAATGGGTCAAGATTGATACCATCTTTAGACAGAATGAAGCCTAGAAGATGACCGATAGACACACAAAATACACACTTCAGTGGGTTAAGGCGGATATTATACTTGCGACATCAGAGAAAGACGGTCCGCAGATCGTGAAGGTGTTGCGCCCGATGTTTAGAACGTGTAGTAAGGTCGTCTAAATAAGTAAGGATAATATGAGCCAAGTCATGAAAACAGTAAGACATAGCCCACTGAAAAGTGGCTCTTGCGTTTTAAAGGCTGAATGGCATGACTCGATAGGCAAAGGTTCCCCACGGACTAATGAACGCAGTTTTGAGTTGATCATCACGATGGATAACAATTTGGTTGTACCCAGAGAAACCATCCATAAAATATAGAACCTTGTGCCCCGCACACTCATCAATGATTTGGTCAATGAATGGTGTGGGGAAGTTGTCTTTGGGACAATATTTGTTCAGATCGCGAAAGTCGGTGTAGACACGGATGGTGCCTTGTTTCTTGAGAAAGGGAACTGGATTGGACACCCAAGTGGTGTACTCAATAAGATAGATAAAACCAGCCTGCTTGAGCTTATCGATTTCAGTTTTGACAACTTCTCATCTGGAAGGATTAATGGGTCTCATCTTTTGATGGACAGGATTGGCATCAGGCCATGTATCGATATGGTGTTTGAAAATGGCAGGATTAAGTCTGGGCATTTCTGAATAGGACCAAGCGAAAATATCGCGGAATTCTTTAAATAGCTTGGTGTAAGCTTCAACCTCTTCCAGGGTGCAATGGGTGCCCAAGGTGATATTTTATTTTATCCATGGTTTGTCAGAAATGTCAATTTTAATGGTAGGGGAGATATTGGCCATATTTCCTTCTTCAAAAGCGTTAGCCATCAGTAAAAATTTTCGTGGAAAATGATGGCTAAAACAGGTCTTGAGCCTTCAATAGATTATTTTCATAGAAAATTGCTCATTTTTGAAGCCTTCTGATGCTTCCTAAACTCAAAAAGTGATTTTCTCTGCTATTTCATTGAAGAAATCCACCAAGAAACGATGTTGATATCCAAAGAGACTGTTTTTCAGGCCATTTCCCATCATTTTCTAAGCCTATTTCACTCATTTGTCCATTTTATCATCCTTCATTTTCCTCTGAAAAATCCCCTTTCCTCCTTCTCATTTTACCCATCATTATCCTAAAAAAACCTTCAATTTTTTTTTAACCCCCATTTTTCCTATCGGAACCTCAAAAAACCCCTAAAAAACCTTATTTTTGCCTAAAAAGCACCCCTTTTTATAAACAGGCTTTAAGCCCCTAAGGGCTTAAAACGCCAGCCCCTTCCCGGTCATATGACCCACACCCGTGACCTGGCGCTAAAAATCATAGCCACCGGCTCCTTTTTCTCTGCCTCAAGCCACCTTATCCCTCCATCAGACCCTACCTTTCCTTCTTCTTTAAGACCCCATCCCGTATATATTCCCCCCCACCTTATCATTCCATAAAACCACCCCCACCGTTGATCTTCAAAGATCAACAACCACCATCCCTTCTCCCCTCTAGCCTCGGTTTTCCTGGCCCCCATTTCCTTTTCCACCATGAAACCGCACCTTCCCTTTCCTCTTAGCTCTCGTCCCTTACCTTTTAGTTTATACCCCCCACACCTCTTACAAAATGCCTTTTTCGTTATATTTTCCCCGCCATGCTTATCGAATCATGGAGCAATCCTAGCCATAGATTGTTGTGAAACCAGCTCCAAAAATAGAAGAAAAGAGATATCAACGCCTTCGAAATAAGCCACTTCGAGGGGGAAACCTTTAATACATTACATGAATGAACAATTCTTGGAAGATACAAATGACAAAACCTCCTATCTATATATAGGATTCCATGGGGCCATAATGTAATCCTAGTGGGGCCACAATGTAGTCCTAGCCGACCTAACAATAATGATGTAAAGGCACAATAATAACAATATGGGGGTTACAGGGGTACAACAATAATAATAAGGGGTTTACACTAACAACAATAAGGGACTATACTAGTAATATATGGACTTAACATGCCCCTCTCCTTCAAACAAGTGTTGTCCTCAACTCTTGATTATTTCTTGATGCTTTTGTATAAAATTCTCATCCTCCCATGTGGAAAATTATGCAGGAAAGTTCTTCCACTTGCTGAGATAATTTAAAATTGATCGTACTTGACGAGTTCTTGTTTCTGTGATTTCTTCATAACTTCTTTCGATGTGATGTTGATATTCCTGTTGTTTCATTTGATTCTGCACCAAAATTAGGTTACCCTTTGAGAGTTGAAGAACTTGTTGTTGATGCTCGATGTGATCTTCCACTACTTTATCATCCATATTAGATTTAATTTGATCCTTCAAACCATCCAAATTAGCCTCCATTTATGCTTTTAAACCATCTATGTCATCTTCAGTTGATCTTCGTAACATTGAAATTTGTTGCACTTGGTACCATAATTTTGATATCTCATAGTGCAATTCTTCCTCTTCATGCGTCATAGTATAGCTTTTTAAGGGCTTAATGGGTATGGAATTATTTTTTATGGGGAATTTTTTAGAACCCAATACTGATATCTATTCTACAATATGCCCTTGGAATCAATTCAAATTGATTCTTCAAACAAGACTTATGCAATTCGGAAAACAATACACACCTTTTTCTTGCTTTTTAGGAGCTCAATATTGAAATTGAATTATCTATGTGATTGCGGCTCTTCAATATCTAAAATTTGGTACTGAGGTAGACTTCTAAATTATCTTTCCAATGCCACAGGTCTGAATTGATTTGGATTCTCCAAGGCAAAGTTATGTCCAACCTCCCACAATGACCTAATTATGGATTAGTTCAGTAGAGCGAACATGTACGACTTGCCACGTGTCTTTGTTTCATCTTTTAGTTCTAAAATTGATAGCAATGAAACTACAGTTTGTGTGCTTGCGACCAATTTTTACGGCACACCAATTTGATGCTCAGAGAGAGAGTTATGAATATTTTCCCACGATCACCTCTTTGAGATGAAATTCAGGAGCTTGAAACATCACTACCTTCCACATATCATATCTCCGAAAATGTTGCGAAAAAAACTTTGAAATTTTGTGACGCGTTTCCTCGGGATTTTAGCTTCGTGCCCTAAAAATTTCAGATTCTGAACCTTTTTAGAAAAAAATTTATAGCACAAATTCCACGATGACCTATTTATATTAAATTGATAAGCCTGCAAAATACCTAACTTCCACAGATCATATCTCCGAAAATATTGTGAACCAAGCTCTGAAATTTTGCGACGATGTTCCTCAGGACTTCGGCTTCGTACCTTAAAAATTTGAGCTTCTGAAATTTCGTAGAAAAAAAGTTATAGCGAAAATGCCACGATGACCTGTTTGGAGTAGCGAAACCCTAGAATCCAAAGCTCTGATACCAAATGTTCTGAAGCCAGCTCCAAAAATAGAAGCAAAGAGATATCAACGCCTTAGAAATAAGCCACTTCGAGGGGGAAACCTCCAATACATTACATGAATGAACAATTCCTGGATGATACAAATGAAAAAACCTCCTATCTATATATAGGAGTCCATGGGGCCGCAATGTAATCCTAGTGGGGCCACAATGTAGTCCTAGCCGACCTAACAATAATGATGTAAGGGCACAATAATAACAATATGGGGGTTATAGGGGTACAACAATAATAATAAGGGGTTTACACTAACAACAATAAGAGACTATACTAGTAATATATGGACTTAACATAGATCATAGGCCTCAATCCTTGATCTAACGGCTACCATGCCTCCCCTCCTACCCTTCATCCTCTCGAACTCTTCTATCCATCCATCCTCACAAAGATATCTCTACCTTTGATTCATTTAATTCGATGACTCTCGTTTAAACCCGAAACTCAACCCCTCTGGACCCACCTCCCACTATTCAAACACCCATCCAATCATTGCTTGCCACCTGGCTCCCACCAAAACTCCCGCCCGTGCACCTTTCCCATCGCGCTCCTCTCCCCACCATTGGATCTGCCCCTCCTCATCCAATGGTTGATATCGCATTTTGTGTGACTTTGCCGTCTGGGGTTTAACCACCCAAAATCACGCAAGACCGTTGGTTTTGCAAAAGCCACACGTCCCTTTTTGATTGAAATGCGTTCCCTCCGGGCTAAACCACTTACCACTCAATCACCACGCAAAAATCGCCGACGGTTTTCGCCAAACCAACAATCCCTAATTTCGCACCAAATGAAGTTTTGAACCCTGTTTTCACAGGTTTTCACCCCTCTGCCATGAAATCTTCTCTTCCACCTGCACGTCCTGCTCCTCCGCCACCGCCAGCCTTTGAAGCAGTATTTCCTGACCCCGCAGGATTTTATATAACATGTTTTGTGGTTTGTTGTAGGTTCTATGGTAGTTTTGGTGTCGAAAGCCCTCCTACAGTCCATAAAAGGATAAGACCAGAAAGTAACAGCATGCGTGGTCCAAACAAAGGAAAAAATCACGCAAAAGAGAGTTGCCAAGGTCTATTTTCATGGTTTGACCAGTGCTCCATGAGTGTTATTTATATTATAAAACCATTTCGCTTCAATAAAAACCTCCTGTACATAACAAAAGAGAAATAATAGTGAAGATGAAGTTTAAATATAAAGGTTAAAGTCAAAAGCCGAAGATTAAAGACTTAACCAATGAGTTAAAGGATAAAACAGAGGATTAAAGGGAAAGTCAACGAATAATCAAACTTAAAAGGGTTAATACATGAGATTGAAGGATTAAAGGTTTAATCCTACATTTTTAAGGTTAAAACACAGTTTAAAGGTGAATGCAACCAGCAGGAAAGGATTAAAGCTCCGAAGATGATTATAAAGGCCCAAAAGTAATATCAAGGCCTAATCAGGGTTTAAACGTGATAAATTATGACAGATCAGCAGGAGGAAGGCTTTAAATTCCAAATCATCAGAGCAATTAATCCTCCAAAGATCAGAAATGCCACCTACAGTTTTATTTACCTCAAAAGACTACAAATTGAATGCACAGTCAGAGATATTTGTCAAATACAGCTCATAATTAATTGCTAGCCTACCAAAAGCCTCCAAAGTCAACAAAAGTGACTAAAGTTGATAAAAGTTAATGTAAAATTGATTAAAAAAGAGATAAACATCTGAAATCTTCTCCCTAAGGCCTCCCAAAGGTTGAGAAACACTTACTTTGTATTAATTTAACAAATAGACCTCCTTACACTCCACCTCCTCCAAATACCTATAAATATCATATGAGGAGTTCATTATTATTGTTGGTTGAATAGTCACTGAATGTAAATAGCTTTGAGGCTGCTGAAGCTCTGTTTTGTAATTGAAGAAAGATAGAATGAGATGAGAAGTTTGAAGTTGTAAAAGACCCACTGGACTTGAAGATTGTAACTAGTTTGAACATCAAATACATAAGCTGATTTATTGGATCCTGGTTTATGTCAATGGTGATGTTTTCCTTACTGTAATTGTCACTTTTTCTCATGTTTTCCATACTGTCCACTTTCTCTGATAAAGAACAGCAAATATAGATTAGGATTTACTCTCAAGTACCCTAAATCTCACTGATAAATCTTTATCTTTATGCTTTCTGCTAATTGTGTATTTGAGGATAATTCAATAGAGTGTAATCAGACCAGGAATGTTGGTGAGTCCATGTCTGGCTTAGTAAAACTTGAGTTTATATCCTTGAATGTTCTTTAAAAGTTTTCTAAGTAAAGTTGAACTAGGGAAGTCTATGGTTAGCCCTGTCCTCTAGTTTATCTCCAACAGTTGCTTTGAAAAGTTCCCTTACGAGTATGTCAAAAGTAGGCTAGTTTAAAAGTACTTACCTGATCTTAGGCTACTTTTTATGTTTAATCATGAATGTTTTCCTTTGAGAATATGCTGAAATCAGGCTAGATTAAAAGTTATTACTTGATATTAAGCTATTCTTTGTTTTTAATGTTTTACCTTAAAATTATATCAAAAGCAGGCTAGTTTAAAAGTACTTACCTGATCTTAGGTTAATTTTGTGTTTTTATATTAAGTGCATGCCAAAAGCAGGCTAGTTTAAAAGTTCTTACTTGATCTTAGGTTTTCCTTTGTTTTTCTTGTGTGTTTGTTTCCTTTACAACACTTTTTATGTTTCCATATCACAAAATCAATCTAAAGAATCCTTTGACATAGATGACTTGCCCCATGGACCACTTTTGAAACTTGTTGTGCAATTAAATCCTTTTGTGACTCCATAGCCCAATGGATTGATATTGTTTCTTACCTATCCTATCGGCTGAACCATTTTTCAACCTACTCACACCTTTACCCTGCAAAATACTTCCTTCATTTTGATGATATTCTACCCAACCAAAACCAAAAAAAACCCTTGTACTCCATAACTAGCCTAATATCATATCATAAGCCTTAAAGAAATATCTTTGAAAAAACTTATATAGAGAGATACCTCTCTGAATCCAGAAGGGATAGATCCTAGGATTCCAAAGTGGTTTTGATGTTGGCTCTGCAGCATTTGTTCTTGCCAATCTTGCAAACTACAGAGACCTAATAGAGTGGTGACCATACTGGGGATATTATTGAGTAATAGATAAATTCACAACTCAACTAACCCCTATTTCTAAATGAAACAAGTTCCACCAAGACTGGTTATTATTGCTTGTTGATGGTGAACAACAACCAAACTTTAAAAAACAAGTAAAAATCCTTCACGTGGTGACTCCATTGGTATTCGGTAGGCCTGATGACCCCACTGGTTTTTCCTAAGACTCCACTGGGAAAATTTTATCATTTTAACATTCAAACCCAGTTAAGAAGACTTTGAGGATTAAGTTTTCTTTAAAAATATTAGTTAGCCTTTAAAATACTTTCATATTTGGCTGAAATTTTCTCATCATTGGGTCTAAAAACACCTCATAGTGGCTTCTAGAAGAGTTTATACTAGAGCCTTTCCAGGCCCAAATCCTCCTGAGACAGTTGATAATCAAGAAAGTATCCTTAGGAAATCTCCTAAATCCAAGACTTCAATTGTTGTTAGACCAATTCATAGAGTTAATTCTATCCCTGAAAACCTCTTAGCTCTACAAAATACACAAGTTGACTTAAGAAACCCATCCAGAACTAAGTCGCTTAGTGATATAGATCAGATAGACTTTGAGCCTTCACACTCACAGTGGTGAACATACTGATGGGAGAGAAACCACTCCACCTGACCTTCATTTCATTCATAACTTTGGTTTTTCTCATCCTAGATCTGCTCAACAGTCTCTTGCTGGTCCAAGTACCTCTGTTATCCATTCACCCACTGTACAAACTACTCCATTTCATCCTCCTCCTCCTTTCATAAACCCTCCACTTGTAAACCCACATTTTTTCCACAACCTCCTATCATGGCAGCATGATATGCTCCTCTAGTCCTTCCTTTATCTTTAGCCAATTTTCCACAGGACTATCAGTCCAAAATCCCATTATATGATGCTAGTGGTTCCATTACTGCTCAAATACATGTGGACAAGATGAATGACTATTTTGATAGAAATGAGATAGATGATGAGACCATTAAACTCAGATTATTTGCTCAAAGTTTAGGGGGAGAAGCAAGAAAATGGTGCAAAGGCTTAAACCCTCATAGCATTAATGATCTCCAAGCTTTCCATCAAACATTCATAAACAAATGGCAAGTTAGAAAGAACGCTCTCCAAATACTTTCAGATTATAACAGCCTCAAGAGAAATACTGGGAAAGTGTGCAAGATTATTGCATTAGATTTAATAGTGTTTATAACGCTCTACCCCTAGATTTGAAACCCCTACAAGGATCAGCTTTGGCCAAATTCCCTGAAGGATTTGATCCTGAAATGGCCTATCAGCTAAGGGAAAGGGATCCCTTAACTTTAGAAGACATGCAGAAGGGAGCTCTCAGTGTGGAAACAAATCTGATTGAGAAGAGAGTTAGAATGAGGACTGAGAAGAGGGTATCATATAGGGATGAGGTTGCACCTTCTACATCTTACTCAAAACTGGAAAATATGATGGAGAATATGATGGAGAGAATGAGCATATATGAGAGAGCTCAATCTAGGGAAAATCAATCAGCCTCTCAAAAGATAAATCAATCCCAAAACCAAAATCAGAACTTTAGGAGAACTCAACCTCAGAACAAAAAAAGAGATGTTGATCAACAGATCAGACCTCCTTTCCAAGAAAATTATGTTAATGAGGATGAAGAAAAAAATGAATAAACAGAGGATGAGCACATGAAAATGTTGGGAGTAGGCAGTGAAGATTCAGATTTTATTTATCAAAGAAAATAAGGTCTATACACACCCTATGATGATAGAAGACCAGAAAATGAATACTATGAACCACACCTCGAAAATTCCATCATAGGATCACTTAAAAAATATGACCTAAGAAGTAAAAAGAATCAATATACTCCTAAGAAGAAAACCTCTGAAAATTATGCCAAAAACAACCTTGTAAATACTTCTAAAAAGACAGTAGAAAATCATAAAACAGTGGCTGAAAGTTCTGATCCAAACAATAGAAAAAACACCCAAATTAATGAAAAAAACAGTGGTGACCCCAGCAGCACTAGTATTTCAGCTAATGCTCCTAAAAAAAACATTTTAACTGCTGTAAATAGTAGAAATCAGCAAGCTGATTTTACTGATGAATCAGTGACTAAAAACGCTGAATCAAACATTGTGAAAAATCAGATTCCCTTTAGCCTTGAGAGTGAAATTGCCAAAATTAAAATCTTTGTTCCACTCACTGAGTTAATCACTCAAAATGTATGTATATGGCAATTTTTGAAAGCTCTAAACATAGAAGAAATTAATGATACTGTTAACTTGAATGATGATACACCAGAGCTTCTGTTTGGCCTAAAATTGAAGGAAAATTTCAAGAAGGAACTACCCCTCCATTCTACATCAGTTTGAACATCCATGATAATATTTTTCACAATGCCATGCTTGATTCAGGGGCATCACACAATCTCATGCCTAAAGTAATCATGGAAAAACTAGGCCTTGAGGTAACTAGACCTTATAAAGATTTATATTCCTTTGATTCAAGCAGATTAAGATGCCTAGGCTTGATTAAAGATATTTATGTTAACTTAGCTCAAATCCCAACCAAAAGCTTAGTAATGGACATTGTAGTGGCTGATATACCTCCCAAATATGGAATGCTTCTTTCAAGGTCATGGGGTGCTAATTTACAAGGCACTATGCAAATGGATATGACTTATGCCACCATCCTTGTCTTCAGTCAACCTAGAAGACTCTATAGGGAAACACATATGAAATACATGGTGAGTAACTAAGAAAGACCAGAAAATTCTCCTCTCTATTATATACATACTAATCTTGACTCATTCATTCGTTTCAATGATGAGATTCTTAATGAGCAAGAGTTAGTCAATGAAACGTCACCCAATATGATTTTCCATTCACATCCAAACATAGGGCCAACCATAGAAGAAGAGGAAAACAAGGAGAAAACTAAAAGACAGTTTGCTAATTCAGAAAATTACAGAAAATAGATCACAGGTCTTGTGGCCCAACACAGTCATAAAAATAGTACCAATCATGGACATCAAAGAACAAATCCTCAAAACATTGAAAATCTAGAGGAACAAACCACAGAAAAACATAGTGCAGGCCCTTGTACAGAACATAATGATGAACAAGACAGAGAGGACAACAATGAAGTAAATGAAAAATCTAAAAATATTCCTCTTTGGAGCATGAGTTTTGACGGGTCTTGCTCTAAAACTGGTGTAGGAGCAGGCATATGGATGCATAACACTGAAAACAATCATGCAGAGGGTAATTCCTATAGATTAAACTTCCAATGTACAAACAACATAGCAGAGTATGAAGCTCTCCTTTTAGGCCAACATTTATTGAAGAAATTAGGGGCAAAAAGAATAAAAGTTCATGGGGATTCAGAATTGATAATTAGGCAAGTAAATGGGGAATGCAATGCTAAACATCCCAGACTTAGAGCCTATAGAGATGATGTCATGGACTAGTTAAAAACATTTTTTGAATTTAAACTTACCTTTGTCCCGAGGAACCAAAACATTATGGCTAATGGATTAGCCTTTGCTGCTAGAACTTGTCTAACACCTTATGAAACCAAGCAATGCACCACCCAAGTCAAATTTAGACTAGCTATCCTGGATAATGAAAAATACTGGCAAGTTTTGATGGAGATAAACAAATAGAAGACTTCCTACAATCCAAAAATGAATTTGAAATACCAAATTCAGATTCAGAGTATCAACAATATTGTCCCACTGAAGAAAATCCACTTTCTGAAGAAGAAAAATCTCCAGAAATTGCTGATATAAATCTGTTAACCCATGACCCAAACTTACAACAGAAAATAACACAAATGTACAAAATAAAGACTTAGAAATGCACAAATTTAAAAGTCTGACTTGCAAAAAAATTGGTCCCATTAGAAGAATTGTTTGACTTAAATGATGCTACCAAGAAGCCAAAACTGGAACCTATTGAAAATGAAGTGGAAGAATGCAACATAGGTAGTGAGGAAAAGCCCAAAATGATCAAACTATCTAAAACACTGCCAGCTCACACTAAACTGAAATACATTGAGATTTTTAAAGAATTTTCTGATGTATTTTCATGGAGTTATGAATATCTGAAATCATATGACACAGAAATAATCTAGCATAAGATACCCCTCAAAGAAAATCAGAAGTCTTTTAAACAAAAATTGCGCAGAATTAACCCTGTTCAATTACCTCTGGTAGAGAAAGAAATTAGAAAAATGTATGATGCTGGAATTATAGTACATGTTAGATACTTAGAGTGGGTGTCTAATCTTGTATCTGTTAGGAAGAAAACAGGAGAAATAAGGCTTTTCCTTGACTTTAGAAACTTAAACAAAGCCGCATTAAAAGAAATTATCCTTTACCCAAAATGGATCATATCTTACAAAGGGTAGTTGGTTCTAGAAGAATTCATTTGCTAGATGGCTTCTCGGGTTACAATCAAATATTGGTGCATCCTGATAATAAACTTAAAACAACATTTACTACACCGTGGGGTACTTTCATGTATTTGAAAATTCCCTTTAGTTTAATGAATGCTAGTGCCACATTTCAGAGAGCCATGGATATTTCATTTTCAGAAGAAATAGGTTACTTCATAGTGATTTATTTAGATGACATCATTGTCTATCCTAAAACGGATGAAGAACACCTAATACACTTGAGAAAGGTCTTTGAGAAATGCAGAAAATTTGGGTTATCCTTAAATCCAAAGAAAACATTGTTTGGTCTCCAAGAAGGTAAACTTCTTGGGCATATCATATCAAAAGAGGGAATAAGGATAGATTCAAAGAGGATTGATGGTATATTTCAAATCAACTATCCTAGAAACATCAAGGAAATTCAATCTTTCATTGGGAATATTAATTTCTTGAGAAGATTCATACCCAATCTACCTGAACTCCTTAGAAACATTACAAACATGCTTAAAAGAGAAGAAGGAGTTAAATAGACCTTAGAAGCAAATAAACCATTTGAGCTGGTAAAACAAGCCCTTACTAAAACACCAGTTCTCATTAGTCCTGATTTTACAAAGGATTTTTTCATTTTTTCATTTGCATCAGAACACACAGTAGTTGTTGTCCTATTACAGAAAAACTTGAATGGACAAGAGCAGCCAATTGCATTTTTCAACAAGGCATTAAGAGATGCGCCTCTAAAGTACAATATAATGGAAAAACAAGTCTTTGCTTTAATGAAAGCCTTAAAAGACTTCAGATTTTACATTTTACATTCCCACATAATAGCATTTGTGCCTCATTTAGTTTTAAAAGACATATTGACCCGAGATCCAGATGAGGAAAGTGGATTGTTGTAATTTTAGAATATGACTTGGAAATCAAACCCACTAAGCTCATAAAAGGTCAAGGACTAGAAAAACTTGTGGCTGAATCCAACTTTCAAGTTCTCAATTTAAACATGTTTAATGCATTAGATGAACAAGAGGATTTGACAGCTCCAATTATTGAAGATCATTTTTTTAATTCATCTTAGTATGCTGAAATTTTGTATGTTTTTCTCAATCTTAATGTCCCTCTTGGTTTGTCAAAAACAAAGGCAAGATTCTTAAAGTTAAAGGCTGTAAATTACTGCATTTTGGATAAATGTTTATATTGGAAAAATGCTAGTGGATTATTGCTTAAATTTTTTCTTGAGAATGATGCAGATAAGATCAAGCATGAGTTTCATGAAGGGGAATGTGGAAGCCACCTCTACTGGAAGTCAATTGCTAACAAAATCCTTAGAGCTGGCTATTACTGGCCTACCCTCTTTCAAGATGTCCACAAAATGATTACTACCTGTCACAAATGCCAAATTTTTGAAGGCAAAATAAAACTACTTCCGTTACCTCTGCAACCAATCACTATTGAAGCTCATTTTCAGCAGTGGGGTCTAGACTTCATTGGGTAAATCCATCATGCCTCATCTGCCCAACATAGATGGATTCTCATAGCAACAGACTATTTTACCAAGTGGATAGAAGCCATCCCATCTAAGAATGCCACATATCCAGTCATCATACATTTCTTGAAAACCATATATTGTCTAGTTTTGGTTGTCCTAGAAAGATCATAATTGATAATGTCTCTTCATTTGGGTCTAAAAATATGGTAGAATTCTGTCATAAATATCATATTATATTGGGTCATTCTACAGCTTATTACCCTCAAGGTAATGGGTTGGTAGAGTTCTCATATAAAATTTTGGTAAACATTATCAAGAAATTGTTAGAAGATAACAAGAAACATGGCACAATAAGCTAGTACATGCTCTATGGGCAGACAGATTGACAGTTAAAAAGTAAATTGGGATGTCTCCTTACCAGCTAGTTTATGGAACTGATGCAATATTTCCAACCAGTTTAGGAGTGCCATTCATGAAGCTGATCCAAGAAGTACAGTCTGCAGATGATGATATGACCAGAAGAATAAACCAAACTATACATCTACAACAAACCAGAGAGGAAGTATACATCAGAGCACAACCACTTCAAGAAAACATCAAGAAGATGTTTAACAAAAGACCCAAGGCAAATGATTTTAAAATTGGTGATAAATTTTTAAAATGGGATTCAAGGAGAGAAGATAAGGGCAAACATGGAAATTTTGATCATTTATGGCAAGGCCCTTATCTTATTCAATCTGTTGTTGGAAACAATGCATTATTTTTACAAGAGTTGGATGGAGCTAAATTTATTGGAGTTCCTGTCAATGGCAAGATGCTCAAACATTACTTCCGTTAGATGATATTTTAGTTTCAGAGCTTTTTATTTCATTGTATATAACACTACTTTGAATTTGAAAAAAGAGAAATACAAAAACAATAGAAAATAGAAAAAGAGGGCAAAGATAAAAGAAGAAAGGTATAGCCCCATACCAAAAAGGATAAATCTGAAAGGTATAGATAAAAGAAGAAAGGTATAGCCCCATGCCACTACTAAAAAGAACACTGCTATTTAGTCATACAACCTAATAATGACTATATAGATTTCAATTTACTGTTGATAGGTTAGTGAATCAGATTTTCCAAATTGTTTAATCTTGGCTTATCAGTAGATTAGATTAGGATAGAAAGAAATGGCTCCAATCAGACCAAAATCTGAGCCAAAAAATAAGAGAACTGGTTCAAACCTGTTTAAAATCTGAACCAAGAAAGACTAGAAAAAGAACAACTCTAAAAAGATCAAAAACAGAGCTGAAAGAAAGATTGAAGGATTTTTTTTTGTTTTTCGGATCTTAAGCCTTCACAGTTTTGTTTTAAATTTCTGCAAATAAAATCTATGTGAAGCTTGTACATACAGCCATAGACACCATGAAAAATCAGACAATCTAATCCTGATTTGATTATGTTTAAATTTATGTCTTAGAGAATAGAGAATAAAATCTGCCATACAGTTTAATCCTGGCAGATAGTAGCTTAGGTAGAGAATTAATGAGTTCAATTGCTTAATTTGAACTCATGGAAGAAACAAGGGTAGATTTAGATTAGGTTTTCTGCTTTCAATAAAATAATAAAATGTTGATGTCAAAATTTTTGCAAGTCCAAGTGCACCTTATGAAGAAAAATGCTAGGAAAAGTAGGTTGTGTAGGTAGAATGTTTGGGAGAAATTTGTTAGCTGATATGAAATACTGATCATCTTTCTAAAGCAGCATGATCAAAGAAGAAAGGTTTTCAATGGATAAAGGCACAGGTCTACATCCCAGAGATCAATCTTTGAAGTTCTTGACACCTCCAAGGAGCTGCCATCCCCAAGTGGAGCCACTGTTAGCCATCAGTGAATTTTTGTCATGGAAAATGATGGCTAAAACAGGTCTTGAGCCTTCAAGAGATTATTTTCATAGAAAATTTCTCATTCTTGAAGCCTTATGATGCTGCCTAAACTCAAAAAGTGATTTTCACTGTTGTTTCATTGAAGAAATCCACAAAGAAACCATGCTGATATCCAAAGAGACTGTTTTTCAGGCCATTTCCCATCATTTTCTAAGCCTATTTCACTCATTTTTCTATTTTATCATCCTTCATTTTCCTCTAAAAAATCCCCTTTCCTCCTTCTCATTTTACCCATCATTATCCTAAAAAAACCTTCAAAAATTCTTTTTAAACTCATAAAAAATCTTTTTTTTTAATGGTTTAAAAACCCCCATTTTTCCTTTCGGAACCTCAAAAAACCCCTAAAAAACCTTCTTTTTGCCTAAAAAGCGCCCCTTTTTATAAACAGGCTTTAAGCCCCTGAGGGCTTAAAACCCCAGCCCCTTCTTGATTATATGACCCACACCCGTGACTTGGCGCTAAAAATCATATCCACCGGATCCTTTTTCTCCACCTCAGGCCACCTTATCCATCCATCGGACCCTGCCTTTCTTTCTTCTTTAAGCCCCCGTCCCGTATATATTTCCCCCCGCCTTATCATTCCACAAAACCACCCCCACCGTTGATCTTCAAAGATCAACAACCACCATCCCTTCTCCCCTCTAGCCTCGGTTTTCCTGGCCCCCGTGTCCTTTCCCCCCATGAAACTGCACCTTCCCTTTCCTTTTAGCTCTCGTCCCTTAGCTTTTAGTTTATACCCCCCACACCTCTTATAAAACACCTTTTTCATTATATTTTCCCCGCCATTCCTATCGAATCATGGAGAAATCCTAGCCATATATCATAGGCCTCAAGCCTTGATCTAACGGCCACCATGCCTCCCCTCCTACCCTTCATCCTCCCGAACTCTTCTATTCATCCATCCTCACAAAGATATCTCTGTTGTTGATTCATTTAATCTGACGGCTCTCGTTTAAACCCGACACGCAACCCCTCCGAACCCACCTCCCACTATTCAAACGCCCATCCAATCATTGCTTGCCACCTGGCTCCCACCAAAACTCTCACCCGTGCACCTTTCCCATCGCGCTCCTCTCCCCACCGTTGGA
The DNA here is from genome assembly GCA_034641835.2 of Pinus albicaulis. Classification (NCBI taxonomy): domain Eukaryota; kingdom Viridiplantae; phylum Streptophyta; class Pinopsida; order Pinales; family Pinaceae; genus Pinus; species Pinus albicaulis. The sequence goes on from CM076584.1 coordinate 315,977,362, forward strand.
TCTGCCCCTCCTCATCCAGCAGTAAGAATATCACATTTCACGTGACTTTGCGAGTCAGGGGTTTAACCACCCAAAATCACGTGAGACCACTAGTTTTCCAAGCCACGCATCCCTTTTGCTTGAATCGCGTTCCCTGCGGGCTAAACCACTTACCACTCAATCCTTTGTGGCTCGCCGATGGTTTTCGCAAAACCATCAATCCTAATTTACAAGCCAAATACGGTTTAGACCTTGTTTTCACGAGGTTTTCACCCATACTGCCATGAAATATCCTCTGCCTGCCACGTCCTACTCTCCAGCCTCCTCCAACCTCCCGGCGGTATTCTGGGCCGCGGGATTTATATAACATGTTTTGTGGTTTGTTCGAGGTTCTATGGTGGTTTTTGTAGAAATTTCTGTTTTCCCACCCTGGTTTTCAGTTTCACCTTATTACTCCAAAATAGTTAAATTCCCTTTCCCATATCCATACATTTAACAAGCTGGAAAATAAATTTTGCTGAAAACGAGTGCAGAGTACCGGAATCTTTGGAAAATGCGAAATAAAAAACGAAAGCGATGGCTCTCTGCAAAAAGCTTGACCATTCAACACATCATAACGGTAATTTTTTGGTCAAGGTGACCTGGAAAAACCCCCTACAACTCTTGGGAAAACCGGTTGAAAGCTCCTCCTTATTTACGAAAAATGCTTTTACTAGTGAGAGAAATATTGACAAAATAAAAATCAGCAAACGAGACTTTCACAACTTATCTCTTTTTCGTGCCCAACCATACTCGGAAAATGTACAAAGCGGCAAAACAGGGAACAACAATAAATGTTGTATCGTTTCTCGAAGTGCGTGCACGAGAAATGCGCAGCCCATGCGTTATGCAGCCACCTGTCGTGCCAAAACAGAAATAAATGCTGTTGTACAGACCTCAAAATTCGTGCCAAAAGACAGCAAAAACTTGTTGTACGAAATCTTCGCCCTCAATTTTCGTGCAAAGGTACACGACTCTGTCGTATGGCTTGCCTAGAAAAATGTGTTGCACAAAATGTACTCTTTGCCGCCTCGAAATCTATGCCCAACCCTTGCCGTACGGCCTTTCCGTACCCGCCCGCCGTACGACCTCCTTTTCTCGAAAACCGTGCTCAACAAATCTCGCTCGCTCGTTTTCTAAATCTCGTCGAACTTGTCTTGTCGAAATGTCTCGCTGAAATGCCGCCTTGGAATGCGTGCCAAGCTGTCAGCCTCCTTCTCCTCAATCGCCCCGTAAATCTCCCTTGCTCTCTTTCTCTCCTTCTCCCAATCTTCTCATGAAAGAATGAATGACATTTTCCTCCTTTTCCTCCTTTAACCTAACCCTAAGTGACTTTTGGGGAATCCCTAAATCCAATGGCTGAAATAGATTTAGATCTAGGGCCGAGATTAAATGCTCATTTAAATCTCACTTTCTATTTTTTAATTCACCCCACTTTAATAAATACCCACTTAGTCTTTTTATTTCCAAAGTCACTTTTTCCTTTCTAATTTTTACATCGACTTTATTAAAAGTCACTTTAAAATTATACTTTAGTAACTTTATCACTTAAGTCACTTTAAATTAGATTTGACTTTATAAAAATTATAAAGTCACTTTAGGAGAAAAAATTAAATTCTTTTGGACACTTTTCCTGTGCCAAAGATCAAAGCCTTAGGAACCACCTCGTCCTCCAAGACCAAATTTCAACACTCCTCTTACCGAGGAAGGTGTTCCTCACCACACCCATCTTGTCTCCCGAAGTAGACATGCTTGCCCCGTGGTAAGGCTTTGGTAAGAATATTCACAACCTCGCTCACCGGGGGGAATATACTCAAGCTTAACAGCCTCCTTTCCGAACATAGTCTCGATGAAGTGATATTTGATCCCGATATGCTTTTACCCGTCATGAACATCGGATTCTCCGTGAGTTTAATGCAACTCGATTATCAGCGCAAATCACCGAAGGTCTCAACGGCCGACCAAATAAGCCAAACAACATCTTGCGAAGCCGATGGCCTCACAACTAGCTAGACCGGCTGTCATATACTCGGCCGCTGAACTCAATGCTACCGACCGCCGCTTCCTACCGAACCATGACACCACTACCGAACCCAACCCGAAACAAGCACCTGCGTTCTTCCTATCGAAGCACAACTCCGCCCAATCGTAATCAAAGGTAACCCGGCCAATCTCACTCCATCCCCCTCGCCCGTAGTCCGTACCATAATCCACTCGTCCCTCGCAAGTACCGCAAAATGTGTTTTCATAGGCTCACCCGCGGAACCTTCCTAGGCTCACACATAAACCGACTCATCGTGTTGATCGCAAAATGTATATCCGGTCTAGTGTTGACCAAATACATCAAGGAACCAATCATCTATCCGTACAATGTGGGATCCACCAACTCTAATCCAAAGCATGAAGCTTCTTCCATTTGGTGACTTCCGTGCTCTACATGGGTCTACAATCCTCCATGTGGAATTTGCCAAGGATGTCCACAATATACTTCCCCCGTCCCAGAAGAAATGCCCCTCCTCCCCCGCCACACCTCCAAACCCAAAAAGTAATGCATCAAGCCGATGTCTCATCTCAAACTCCGCCGCAAGATCTCTTGCAATGCTCTATGAGTCTCTCTCGCACTCCGTAATGACTAAGTCATCCACATACGCACTGTGAATGAGAGGCTCCTCACCTATGACAATATAGTAAAGGTTCTGACCGCTCACTCTTTGTGAAACCCATCTTCTCGCAAGTAAGTATCTATCTCGGAGTACCAAGCTCGGGAGCTTGCTTCGGTGCCATAAAGGGCCTTCTGTGTACCGCACACATGGGACCTCTTCCCATGCACCCCAAAGCCCCCGTGGCTGCTCAATGTACACCTCCTCCCCCGTATGAAGCCATTGAGAAATGCGTCTTCTACATCCATCCGGTGGATCTTCCAAACCCATCTCTACTCGCTATCGATATAATGGAGCTTTCGATCGAAGTATATCGAGCCACGGGAGCGAAGGTCTCCTCATAATCAACTTCCTCTACCCTAGAGAACCCTCTAGCCACAAACCTCGTTTGAATTTCCTCACGCGCACCGCGCATGCTTTACCTTGTAAAGCCATCTCGGGAAGTAACCACGGATTTGCCCTCGTGCCCAGGGCACCACCTCCCAAACATCATTCTTTCGCGATAGAAGAATACTCCTCCCCGCATGGCCTCTCCGCACCGTCGTTAGCCGCCCTCCTCAGCTAGAAGGCTCGTAGTCAAGGATGTTGGTAGCCATTTCCATACAGCTACAAAACCTCTCGTGTCCGCTCTCTCCACCGGCCCTTAGGCTCAAAGAACAGATGTGGCATCTCTCAAGGTGTCCCGAAGCCACTGGGCTTCCTCTTCCCCTCGAGCACACTTCTCCCGCCGTGAGAATAAAACTCCTCTCAACATCAGAGCCCGAACTCCCGACCGTTTGTCCGCCGTCCTCCTTCCCCGCACCTCGAACCTCGTAGAGCGTCGAGGTACCGTGTGAATCGTCCATCGCGGACTCCCGTGCTGAACTCCGCTCGTGGATCGCTTCCGCGTGCCGCCCATAGCACCACCCCTTTGACTCGCGAGCCACTCCCCACCGACGGACCTGCCATCGCCGCGATGTACCTCCGGATCCTCCTGATCCCCGCCCACCGGATCCCCGTGATCGACTCAACCGCGTCGAGGGTCCTGCTGATCCAGACATTTGACCCCCGTGACCTCCCAAAAGGCCCCGTCCTCCCTCGAACTTCACATCCCGCCCGACAACAACTTTCCTCCGCGCAGAACAACCGAAAGGCCTTGGAGGTCTCACCGTAGCCCACAAAGATACCCTTCTCTCGCGGTGGGCTCTAGTTTGTTCCTCTTTCTCCTTGGGTATGTAGGAGTATGTGATGCACCCAAAGATACGAAGATGACCACTGTCGCCTCTTCCTTTAAAAGCCTCCTCCGAGTCATGTGCCCCAAGGCACGATGCGACTCCCGTTCTCGCAAGTAAAAGTTGTGCGGTGCCCCTCGCCACAAAAACAATGGCAACCCCCGATCATGTAACATGGCTTTGCGCCCTCCGATGGATCTCGTTCTTCCTCTCTCGCAACCCCGTTCTCGCCGGGGGGTTGTAAGGAACAAAGGAGCTCCCTCCTAATGCCCGCTCTCCGCACAATAGTCAACAAACTCTCCAAGGGTACTTCCCCATCAGTCCGACCCTCAAAAGGACTCGATCTTCCGACCCGTCCGTGTCTCCACAAGAGCTCGAACCCCGAAACCACTTGAAGACCTCACTCTTGGTCTTCAAGAAATAACCAGGTCCTCCCGGAGTGATCATCAATGAATAACACATAGTACTCATATCCACTCAAGGAAACATGAGACATCCGACCGCTCACATTGGAATGAATCAAATCAAGTATCCTGCCGCTCGTCGTCATTGCTAGGATAAAGGGGATTTTTGGAAAAACTTTCCCATCGCACATCCTCTCGCAAGTATCAAAGTGATCACTACCGAAATCTCGGCACACCGTAGTGATCTCCCGCAAAGTCCTCAAGGCTCCATGATACATGCCCCATCCGCGTGCCAAATCTCACACAACTCGTAATCGCTAGCTCGCCGTCTACTACCGCTCAATGCCAAAAGGGGATCGAAATGCAAACTTGTACACCGCATGGCGCACACCTATCACTCTAGCTGAATTAGCCGGGAGTGCCCCCGGGATACATCAACACCTCGTCTCTCCCTCGAATAGTACCCCTCATATCCTCTCGTCCAAAGGGGCCGAGACTCGATATGAGGTTCTTCCCTCATCCTCGGCACATAAAGAACACCGACACCTTCAAGGGAGGTTTGGACTCTCTTCCGAAATGTCAACGTTCCCACATCGATCGCTCTAATAACTCGTCATCACCTAGTACTACCTCTACATCAGTGCCACTCTCTCAAAGCTCTCGAGAGAAGTACTCGACGGACCCTCGTCATGTGACGGAAGCCCCACCGTCCACATACTAGATACACCCGAAGATGCTCCGCTAATCGAGGGAAATGCATGCTCCCTCCGAACCTCTATGGCGTATAATCCCGCACTAGAGGACCCACACGCAAAGGGAACTCCAAACTCCCTACGAAAACGATCTCCGCAAAATCCTCAACCTCTCGCCGAAGCCGCCATACTCGTTCTTCCCCTTCTTCTTCTTCTTCTCCGACACACAACCGCATAGTGTCCCATCTTCCTCGACAATTCCAACACTTCACTCTTGGAATAAATTTTCCGTGTGTTATCCCGTTTACCTTTACCTTTGCCTTTGCCCCCACCATTGCTTGTGGAAGCCCTCGCCTTCCCTTTGCCTTCTCGGCGTCCCGGACAATGTTGCTACATCCTCATCCTCGCTCAATCAAGCCTGCTGCCCCAAACCGACCTTTCCCCGATCTCTCGTCTCGAATGCAATCATCCCAAAACCTCTCCCATGTGGGAAGGGTCTCACGTGCACAAACCCCACGCAAAGTTCATCCATGAACGGGGGGAGACCTCATTCATCGCAATCCGCACCAACTCGGGTGGAATGGCCTCTCCAATCGCCGCCAACTCATCTCTCACATTAGTAATCTTTGTGAGATATCCAAACTCGCACTATCATTACCCATCTTAATGGTTTTCACTTTCTCCTTCAGGACCATTTTCCGTTCATTGGTACTCCGGTAGAGATTGGACAATGCCGTCCACATCTCATGAGCATTTCTCTTCCCTCTCACATGAGGAATGCAATGGTCTTCGATTCCGTCTAGAATCAATCTCTCTACCCTCGTTGTTCTTCTTATTATATGCCGCCAACCTAGGTAGCATCGCAGGGCACATTCATTGCTCCGTGTGGTATTCACCATAATGTCCCGGTATCGCCTCCTCAAAGATACTCTACATTCTCTCCTTCCAAATGCCGTAATTGAATGCCCATCCAACCTATCCTCCACCCTCGTCCCAAAGACATCCCCGCCGTCCTAAACCGAAAATAGCACCGCTCGTAGTAAAGGTAAACCGTTGTTTGTGAAAAATCACCTTTGCCGGAATTTTCTCGAGTGAATCAGGCCGTAATTTTCCTCCTCGTCCCAAACTCGCTCGCGCACTCAACTCCCGTATACCATGTAGAAATTTATAGTTTCCCACCCCGGTTTTCGTCACCTTTATTACTCCAAAATAGTTAAATGCCTTTCCCATATCCATACATTTAACAAATTGGAAAATAAATTTTGCTGAAAACACAAATTCTGGAAATTTTTCAGAATGCTGGAAAATGCAGAAATAAAAATAGCAGTAACAAACAGCCATTCAACACATCATAACACAGTAATTTTTGGTCAAGGTGACCCTGGAAAAACCCCCTACAACTCTTGGGGAAAACCAGTTCGAAAGCTCCTCCTTATTTCTGGAAAAATGCTTTTTACAGTGAGAGAAATATTCAGCAAAATAAAAATCAGCAAACAGACTTTTACAACTTATCTCTTTTTCCGTGCTTAACCACCGCCTCGGAAAATGTACAAACAGCAAAACAGGAACAACAATAAATGCTGTACGGATTTCTCGATTTGCGTGCCCAAAAATCTGCAATAAATGCAGCTATACGGCCACCTCGAAATCTGTGCCAAACAGAAATAAATGCTGCTGTACGGACCTCGAAATTCGTGCCAAAAGACAGCAAACACTTGATGTACGGAATTTGCCTCGATTTCCGTGCAAAGGTACAGCCACTTGCTGTACGGCCTGCCTAGAAAAACGTGCCAAATAAAACAGCCCCTTTGCTGCCTCGAAATCTGTGCTCAACCTTGCTGTACGACCTCCTTTTCTCGAAAACCGTGCTCAACAAATCTGCCTGCTGTTTGCTAAATCTGCTGAACTTGTCTTGCTGAAATGCTGCCTTGGAATGCGTGCCAAGCTGCTGCCTCCTTCTCCTCACTGCCCAGAAATCTCCCTTGCTCTCTTGCTCTCCTTCTCCCAATCTACTCATGAAAGAATGAATGACCTTTTCCTCCTTTTCCTCCTTTAACCTAACCCTAAGTGACTTTTGGGGAATCCCTAAATCCAATGGTTGAAATAGATTGAGATCTAGGGTTGAGATTAAATGCTCATTTAAATCTCACTTTCTATTTTTTAATTCACCCCACTTTAATAAAGACCCACTTAGTCATTTATTTCCAAAGTCACTTTTCCTTTCTAATTTTACATTGACTTTATTAAAGTCACTTTAAAATTAGACTTTAATAACTTCATCACTTAAAGTCACTTTTAAATTAGGTTTGACTTTATAAAAATTATAAAGTCACTTTAGGAGAAAAATTAAATTATTTTGGACACTTTTCCCTAGGCCAAAGATCGAAGCCTTAGAGAACCACCTGTCCTCCGGTACCAAATTTCACTTGATTTAGGTGAAAGCCCTCTGATCCATGGAGAAGCGGGCCAGAGAAAGTAATGGCCTTCGTGGTCCAAACAGAGGCAAAAATCGTGCAAAAGGGAGTTTCCAGGGTCTATTTTCATGGTTTGACCAATGCTCCATGAGCATTGGTTATATTATAAAACCCTTCTGCTTCAATAAAAACCTCTTGTACATAAAAAAAGAGAAAGAACAGTGAAGATGAAGTTTAAAGATAAAGGTTAAAGTCAAAAGCCAAAGATTAAAGACTTAACCAATGAGTTAAAGGATAAAATAGAGGATTAAAGAGAAATTCAGTGAATAATCAAACTTAAAAGGGTTAATACATGAGATTGAAGGATTAAAGGTTTAATCCTACAGTTTTAAGGTTAAAACATAGTTTAAAGGTGAATGCAACCAGCAGGAAAAGATTAAAGCTCCGAAGATGATTATAAATGCCCAAAAGTAATATCAAGGCCTAATCAGGGTTTAAACGTGATAAATTATGATAGATCAGTAGGAGGAAGGCTTTAAATGCCAAATCATCAGAGCAATTACTTCTCCAAAGATCAGAAATGCCACCTACAGTTTTATTTTCCTCAAAAGACTACAAATTGAATGCATAGTCAGAGATATTTGTCAAAGACGGCTCAGAATTAATTGCCAGCCTACCAAAAACCTCCAAAGTCAACAAAGTGACTAAAGTTGATAAAAGTTAATGTAAAATTGATTAAAACAAAGATAAACATCTGAAATTTTCTCCCTAAGGCCTCCCAATGGTCAAGAAACACTTACTCTGTATTAATTGAACAAATAGACCTCCTTACACTCCACCTCCTCAAAATACCTATAAATATCATATGAGGAGTTCATTATTATTGTTGGTTGAATACTCACTGAATATAAATAGCTTTGAGACTGTTGAAGCTCTATTTTTTTATTGAAGAAAGATAGGCTAAGATGAGAAGTTTGAAGCTGTAAAAGACCCACTGGACTTGAACATTGTAACTGGTTTGAACATCAAATACACAAGCTGATTTATGGGATCCTGGTTTATGTCAATGGTGATGTTTTCCTTACTGTAATTGTCATTTTTTCTCATTTTTTCCATACTGTACACTTTCTCTGATAAAGCACAACAAATATAGATTAGGATTTACTGTCAAGTACCCTAAATATCACTGATAAATCTTTATCTTTATGTTTTCTGCTAATTGTGTATTTGAGGATCATTCAATAGAGTGTAATCAGACCAGGAATGTTGGTGAGTCCATGTCTGGCTTAGTAAAAATTGAGTTTATGTCCTTGAATGTTCTTTAAAAGTTTGCTAAGTAAAGTTGAACTAGGGAAGTCTATGGTTAGCCCTGTCCTCTAGTTTATCTCCAACATTTTCTTTGAAAAGTTCCCTTAAGAGTATGTCAAAAGCAGGCTAGTTTAAAAGTACTTACCTGATCTTAGGCTACTTTTTATGTTTAATCATGAATGTTTTCCTTTGAGAATATGTTGAAAGCAGGCTAGATTCAAAGTTCTTACTTGATCTTAAGTTATTCTTTGTTTTTAATGTTTTCCTTTAAAAGTATATCAAAAGTAGGCTAGTTTAAAAGTACTTACCTAATCTTAGGTTAATTTTGTGTTTTTCTATTAAGTGCATGCCAAAAGCAGGCTAGTTTAAAAGTACTTACTTGATCTTAGGTTGTCCTTTGTTTTTCTTGTGTGTTTGTTTCCTTTACAATACTTTTTATGTTTCCATATCACAAAATCAATCTAAAGAATCCTTTGACATAGATGACTTGCCCCATGGACCACTTTTGAAACTTGTTGTGCAATTAAATCCTTTTGTGACTCCATAGCCCAATGGATTGATATCATTTCTTACCTATCCTATTGGCTGAACCATTTTTCAACCTACTCACACCTTTACCCTTCAAAATACTTCCTTCATTTTGATGATATTCTACCCAACCAAAACCAAAACAAACCCTTGTACTCCATAACTAGCCTAATATCATATCATAATCCTTAAAGAAATATCTTTGAAAACACTTATATAGAGAGATCCCTCTCTGAATCCAGGAGGGCTAGATCCTAGGATTCCAAAGTGGTTTTGATGTTGGCTCTGCAGCATTTGTTCTTTCCAATATTGCAAACTACGGAGACCTAATAGAAAGCATCGGGTGCAGGAATGAGATTTCTAAACCAATCGAATTCATTAGGAATGAAGTATTTAGTTTCTACAGCATATTGTTCATGGGACTGTTGTGGGAGGAAGTACGCACGATGGTGCATATCATCCCATGGAAAGTCAGGGTCGGTCAACGCTTCCATAATGTCTTCATCAGAGTGAAAGATGGGGTGACTGGAGAAAGGGGGACCACCTAACGCGGCAAAGTTGCCTGACTCATCATCATGTGAAGAAAGGCTCACATGCACAACATCATGGGGGATGACCAAAGATGAAGCAGATAAAGGATCTACCGATGTTGAGCCCAGGGTGATCGCCAAAGGGAGGTCAAGAGGATCATCGGGGGAAGTCTCCATGGGGGCTTCTCCCAAGGGTATCATGGATGATGATAAGTAGAAAAGGGTGACCGAAGGCTCTGGCATGTTGACATCGAGAGGAGGGATGTTAATGGGAATAGGTAGATTCGAAGTAGAACCTGTGAACAAGGAAAGGGGGATCTTGTCCTTTGGTGCCCCCTGGCAAGCGTTTCCCTTCTTACCCAAAGCGGTCGCAATGGGAAATGGTTCTTGTTGAAGTGACTGAGGAGCTGTTGCAGTGGGAGGAGTCAGAGAGTTTGGTTGAATCGGGGTCAAAGAAAGATAAGGTTTGGGGGTAGCGGCTGGGGGATCAAGGGGTTCATGAGTACCATATAGAGGTGAAGGGCCAGGAGAAGGAGGTTCAGAAGGCTGATCAGAAGATATCATGAAAATCTGGTAATCGGGGGAACCAGATGAGAGAGGTTGAGTGGCCACCTGACCTTCAAGTGGTTGGGTAGCCACAAATCCTTACTGAGGGAAAGGATCAGTAAGCACAGTCGATTGACTAGGTGCAGGACTAGGAGGAATGGAAGGGATGGCTTGTTGTTCTCTCAATTTTGCTTGAGACTCCCATAGTTGTCGCATCAGTGGTAGAAGAGGACAATCATGCATATAATGACCATAAACACCAAAACAAGAACAGGGCTTGTTCATATGAATAGGCCTATCCTGCTTGGGCTGAGTGCCTTGTTGCTGGTTTGTGGTGTTAAGAGAATTACCTTGATTAGGTCTAGGATTACCGGGGGAAGCTTGATTTTGAGTGCCTTTCCTCTTCCTTTTTGAGGGATAAGGATTAGTCATGCCCTGTTATGCGTACACTTGCCCCTGAGGGGGCGGTGGTTTTTGTTGCGGGGGTTGAGAAGGCAAGGGAGGAGGAGGTGCTAATGCTAGAGGAGCTGGAGCACTAGGCCATGGATACGGATAATAAGTAGGTTTGGTAACCGTGTGGTAAACAGGAGGTTGGGCAAAAGGGGGAGGCATTTCGTATCCTGAATACATGCTACCGGGAGGGGGAAAAGTGCCGGAGGTGTTGGCCCCTCCCTGAGGAAAACCATAGCCCATGGGAGGTTGAGCATACGGATTAAAGAGAGCTCCAATTATACCGTTGGCGGCGTAATATGCCCTCGGTGCGCTGGCACTACCGGGTCTAGGAAGATCAGGTAGAACGGCATAAACATAACCTGACTGAGCGTAGATCAGGTCATATTTTAATGCAATTTGGAGAGCGTCTTCTTCAGTTTGAGGAAAGTGTAATGCGACATATTTCCCAATAGGCAACAAGAGAGATCTAAGGAACCAGTCCATGTAGACACGGTCTTCGAAGGTAGGGGCTCGACATAGGCTCTTTCTTCTCCACCATTCCTGAACATGGTCGGATAGGCGGGTTGCAGACAATTGACGGAAAGAGGTCAAGAGCTCGGTACCAGTGTCGTAACGCAGGGGAAGCTGGAAATAAGACAAAAAATCCTGGGCAAGAGTCGCAAAGGTGGTATGAGAGGCAGGGGCCTGATCCACGTACCACTTAGAAGTTTCACCTGTAAGTGTTCATTGGAACAATCGAGATGGACAAAGTCATCGGTAATGGAATTAAATGAACACCACATGTGGAAAGATCGAACATGATTTGAAGGATCTTCTACAGTAAGGCCTTCAAACTTTGGAATGTCTGAAGGGAGCTTTGTTGGCATAGCAGGCCAACTAGCATCATGGTGTATAGGGTCGTTTATCAGAAAGTTTGGTAATAATCGGGAGAGAGACGAGGGCCTTCCATGAAGGGTAAGGGTAGCTGGGGTAGTATCTATTGCGGTCCCACTAGGCGGCGTATTCACAGAGCGGGAGGGTTGGAGTCGACACCGGCCTCGAAGGTCTGCACCCGGGGACACGGTGAAGGTGTCGGAGAACCAAGGCGAACGAAAGAGAACAAACGACTAGAAGAAGAGTCGGTGTGCGGACTCGGTGGAGGACTAACTCGAATCTTGTGCGGAGGGGTAAGTCTTCCTACCGGAAACTGAGGATGAAGGCCAAGAAGTCTCCAGGATAAACGCCTTGGTGGCACAAACATGACACAAAGTAAAAAGAGACTGACAAGGGCAAGGAGGTGTCGGATCAACTGATTACAATGTCGAAAAAAGGGCAGAGAGGCGCAGGATCAACTGATTACAATGTCGAAACAATGGCAGAGAGATGCAGGATCAATTTATTTAAATGTTTTAGAGTCTTTGCTTGGTGGTGTTAACCAAGCCCTTTTTAGCTTAGGGTGTGTGTGTAAAAGTGTGTAAATTTAATTTTTAAACCCAAAATTTTGTATAGAAAAATAAAAAGTGTGTTGTATAGCTACAAATAAACCTGCAAATAACACTATATAAGCCTGCAAAAACATAAAATAAACAGCTAATAATGCAACAATCTATAAACCGAGGTGGCTTCCTAAGCAACAATTAGTCTATAAGGTGAGCAAATAACTAGTAAAACACACTAAAAATCCCAATAGATCTAAGGTCAAGAGGGACGGGGATCTAAGGGACATGCTGAAAATATCTTTGGAAAGTGGTGCGTATATGAGATCTAAGGAAAAATTGTTGCAAAAAGAGGTGGCGAAAAGGTTACATCTCGGGAGAGCGGGTGAACCCTAGAGGAAAACCCAAAAAAAACTAAATGAGGTGATTTGGATGGATAACAAGTAGATGCAAGTGGATACGAAGGTGAGGTATCAAATCAAAAAATATAGGTGAAAGTACGAAATTTAGGACAACTTTACCCAACAAAAAAACTCTTCACAAAAATTGGAGGGAGTGCGAAGCCCTAGGGGGCTAGGTTCCCACTTAGTTGAGCAAAACAGAAAAATTACAGGTCCAAAATGGGCGGAGACGGAGGTCAAACAAACCCAAAAAAATTTCAGAAAAATCCCTGCAAAAAGTCCAGGTCGCAGTTTCTGACCTGTTTTCAGCAGAGGTCATAGTTTTGGGCTGAAAAGTGCATCCTGAGGGTCCAGGTCACAGGTTTTGGGCCAAAATGTGCGACCTGCACTTTCAGCACTCTCGGCGACAGTTTTCAGAAAAATTTGTCGTCTCAGCTACGGCTGATGTCTGTCACCTGTGCAATAGGTTCGAAAACACACGGAAGTCAGAATTTTTATCGTTTTAGGGTTTATAGGTTAAAAACAAAAGCAAAGACAAGGGGCTGAAGAGAAATTCTAGGGTTTGAAGCAGCTGGATATGTAGGGATTTTAAAAATGACAGTGGTCGTAATCGTAAACCCGTGTGGAGTCGTTAATTGTTAGTATGAATCTTAATCGCAAGCGTACGAAAAAATACCACTTTAGCTGCACATACCAAACATCCCTAACAACGAAGCCATTGCTAATATCTTCGGATACGCATTCATTAATCAAGATAAATGTTTTATAAACATCTAGATCTATGCATTAGAAGACATTAAACAGTAGAAAAAACAAGATTTACTCCATGCATCCAATAGACAAGACAAGAATATATCAAATGAATTTTGTATTAATGGCACCTGGGAGGAAAACACAAGAGGGTGTTCCATGTTCTCCTCAATGGGATGGGTTCTTGTAAGTCCTCAGCACTTCAGATCTAGAATTCCTCTCTCTTGATGGTGTAGAAAACCCAGACAAAAATAGTAGCAAAATATGACTATGATGGTGGATCAATAGTCAGACCAAAAGTATAGATCCAGAGTGATCTTTAGGCAACAAAAGGTGGTAAATGAATGGGAAAACCCTTCTATTTATAGCAAAATATTGAGTTAGTCTAGATATTGGTGCATAATTAAAATATTATTAACCAAATCAAGATCCAACTTTTATGGAATATTTTATTATATTTGTTGGAGGGAAAAGGAATTTGACTTGGGTAAAATCCCTTTATTTGTAAATAATAAATAAATAAATGATTTATTTATCATTTTAAGGATGTGTTTGAGTAATAATCAAATAAATAATGATTTATTTAATTATTTATGGGTGATTTAGTCATATTTAACAAAGAATATTATTTAAATAAGGTTTAAATAACTATTATTTAGGAAATAATAAGATAAATAATGATTTATCTAATTAATTTCCTTGTTTTGGGTTAAATATAACCAGGAATATTAATCAAATTGTTGTTTAATTAATTATTCCTTGAGGAAAATCAAACAAATATAGATTTATTTAATATTTCCTCATGGGGTTTCCTGTTTAGACCATAAACAACTTAATAAAGGTGGTTTACTAAGTTATTTTCCATAGTGAATGTGATTTTACTTAGGGTAAAATTGGTCTTACATGGTGTAATTGGGTCCATCTAATAACAATGGGTTAGATGACCAAAAAATTGTAGTTTGCTTCATTGAGTCTCAAATCTGCATTGTTCTTATACATCTTCCTAGACCTTTTTCATTCACCTGAACCTCCCAAGTTGTCAATATCATTGTATATTAATTACAAAAGAGCATCTAAAATGGTTTTTAACTATATTTTTGTGTCTGTTATTTGATTTAGATTTTTCTCATTTAGCTGCGGAATCTTGCCACTTTCCGCAGCTGCTGCAACTTTCCGCAGCCATTTTGTGAAACTCTATGTTACAGGTGTCTTCAGGTAAAACGAGCCACATGGGCAAGTCAGAAATGATGTGGACATGGATCGTGTCCTATTGGCTCGAGCAAATTCACCTAAGGAGGCTGCGGTCAAAGGTGGCCAAGTGGAAGTCAACCGTAGAGTCCCACGGTGACAGGACTCTGTTTCTCATCACGTGAGGATTTGCATGACTATTTCTAACTTACGGGAGACACATCAACACCTGTACATGGCTCCATAAGCCGAATTCAACATCCACTCTTCATAAATTTACTCCTCAACGTGGCCATGATCCTAGATCTCTGGACGTAATGGTTTACGTGTTTTCTATCAGCATAAACTTTAGGGAATTAGTTATATTTCCTTTGTTATAAATAATGCATTTGCATACGCATATTAGATTAGTCTCCATTAGCCTCCAGATAGCTCTGTAATGTAATTACGTTGCCACTGTGCTGTAATATCACCTCTCTGTTATGACTGCATTTTAATATATAAGAAGACTCTGTTTCCAAGCGTAATTCGTATTTGAAGGCTATTGCCAAGGCTGGTGCAGAGGGCCCCTGCACACGCTGAGGTTTTGTGCATTATTGTATAGTTCTTGTTTTATTTCTTTAAGCTCATTGTGCCATAAGTCATTCATGTGTTTATACATTGCATCTTTCATGGTATTTATGCTTCATCTTTGTTTATAATCTTTCATGCTTTACATCTTACTTCTGTCCATAATCTTTCATGTTTTATGTTAACTGATCAGTGTTCTTGTTTCAGATTACAAATAGGAAGCCCGGGCATTTGCATATCTTTTGACTAATGACATGGAATCAATATTGTTCTGCTGCTAATTTATTTTTCTTAGTTTTTGTTTAATTCCAGTACTGCTTTGTTTATTTCAATCTTGCACATTTGTTTCAGTAGTTAGATTTAGATATATTAAATTGCTCATGTCATTTTCAGTTACCTCCGAAAGCCACAGCTGGACTGATGGTGAGGGATTGAAGTATGAGTGTGTAGTTTGATATTAGTTTACTTTCTGCAAGTTAAATATATTAAATTGCTCATGTCATTTTCAGTTACCTCCGAAAGCCACAGCTGGACTGATGGTGAGGGATTGAAGTATGAGTGTGTAGTTTGATATTAGTTTACTTTCTGCAAGTTAGATATATTAAATTGCTCATGTCATTTTCAGTTACCTCCGAAAGCCACAGCTGGACTGATGGTGAAGGATTGAAGTATGAGTGTGTAGTTTGATATTAGTTTACTTTCTGCAAGTTAGATATATTAAATTGCTCATGTCATTTTCAGTTACCTCCGAAAGCCACAGCTGGACTGATGGTGAGGGATTGAAGTATGAGTGTGTAGTTTGATATTAGTTTCTTTTTCTGCAAATTAGATATCGGATTGCTCAAGTTGTTTATGGTTACCTCCGAAAGCCATAGCTGGACTAATGGCGAGGGATCAGAATATAAGTTGATGTAATTTGATTTAGATTTACTTTGTTGCAATTCTTGGATTTCTTTAAGCATAGTTTATTTTGTGTTTAGACAGCAGCAAGGATAGTTTGGTTTTCATGCTCAATAGTTCACTATTTGATTTACTAGGTTAGCAGCACATTTTCATTTCCTTTCAGTTTTGTCATTGTATGTTTCAAATTCCTTTTGAAGTTTGAAGTTGGTAAATCATTATAAAGGATATCATTGCCTTGAACAATCATAACCATACTTGTTTTTATTTTAGAATTTCCATCTCACATTAGAAAACTAAAAACGACAAAAAGATAAGAAATAGGTTATCTTGCACATATAGTGCGCCACACTTCATCAGCTTACGAATCACGGATTGATAAATTAACGTAGCAATTTAGGACACACTAAATTGACCAAACGGTAACAAATAGCTAGCGGGTATTTGTGTTACAAAGAATATGATGTAGAATTTAAACCCTCTAAAATCATTAGAGGTCAACGTTTTTGCAGAATGCTTACAGGAGCATCACATTTGCGAGCAGAAGAAGATTCAGGTAATCATGTGCAAATATCAGAGGTAAGCCTCAATGATTCAGAGTCACAATATGTTGATCTTATATTTTATTTGAAGAATGGATATGCTCCAAATCATCTTAATTATAAGACAAAAAAAGCTCTTAGATTAAAAGCTAAACAATATGAGTTAGTCAACGATGTGTTATTTAGAAGAAAATTTGATTATGTACTTCTAAGATGCTTAGAAAAATCTGAAGCAAAGAAGGTCTTTCAGGAACTCCATGATGGACCAGTCAGAGGACATTTTGGAGGAAATACAACAGCACATAAGATCCTGCATGCATGTTACTATTGGCCTACACTTTTCAAAGATGCCCATGAATATACAAGAAAATGTAAAGTATGCCAAAGTACATTTGGAAGACAAACAAAGCCAGCATTCCCATTACAACCGGTCAATATTGAACAACCATTTAAGCAATGGGGATTAGATATAATTGGTAAGATTGTTCATAACTCTTCCAAAAAACATGGATATATTCTCACAGCTACAGATTACTTTACCAAATGGGTGGAAGCAATTCCATTAAAAGTAGCTAATTCAGAAAATATCATTGATTTCATTGACCAGAATATCATAACTAGGTTTGGCTTACCTACTGCTTTGATGTTTGATAATGCATCTTATTTCTCTGGAACTACTATGATAGAATTTATGATTAAAAGAGGTTTTAAACTAAAATATTCTACAAATTATTATCCACAAGGAAATGGTTTGGCAGAATCCACAAACAACAACCTGATTAGAATAATCAAAAGAACTATTGATCAGAATCAAATAAATTGGCATAAGTCATTAATTTTTTCTCTTTGGGTAGATCAAATAACTCAAAAAGCTTCTATTGGTACTTCTCCATTCAATCTTGTCTATGGAAAAGAAGCAGTACTTCCCACGAACGTAATTATTCCCTCTCTTTCCTTAGTTAAATTCATTGATGAAAGTCCTCCTTCTTCTTTACAACTTAGACAAGGCAAAATTCTTAAGTTAGAAGAAGAAAGAGAAAAAGCCAAACAAACTCACGCTCATCATCAACAGATAATAAAAGCCTCATTTAATTCAACTTCTGTCACTCCAAAGAATTTTCAAATTGGTGATTTGGCATTGAAATGGGACAAAGTGCATGAGGAAAAAGGTAAACACATGAAGTTTCAAAAAATCTAGCTAGGTCCATTTCAAATAATTGAAGAAATAGGCCCATCAAAATTTTTATTGCAAGATCTATCAAGGAAAAAAGATTATTTTCCTGTTAATGGGCAGACTTAAAAAAAAATATTTCTCATAGAAGGTAACCCCGTCTATCCTTGTATACTAGTATCTTTTTCTAAGAAAATAAAAGTTGCTTAGTATTAATATTTGGATTTTCAAATATAATCTCAGATTATTTTCTTTGATTTTTTCATAAAAAATAAAAAATGTTAAGGAAATAATCGAAAGATTTAGAAAGACAAAATGATTTTATTTTTCTGAAAAATGGAATTTAGCTGAAATTATTTATTCTTTGATGAACTCTCATCTTTATATACCATGAATATTCTATTATCAGTCAAGAAAAGAAACTTTAACATAGTAAAGACTTGTTTACAGAAAAGCAATATGAAACTCAACAATATCATCTAGAATCTTAAAAAGATCAATGATTCATCCCATCCGGGAAAACTTATAAATTTTTGAAAGGAATTCAAATAAAAATAATATATATATATATAGAAGAAAGACTTAAAAGATAATAAGTCTCATCACGAGCTTGTTTACCATGTTCATAAGGAAATAATTAAACTGACATTACCAATACTACCTACCAAAACAGGGTAATGACTTGAGATTATATCAAAAGGACAAGGGGTCTCATCAAGAGCCAGCTTGATCAGCTTAATTACTACTAGTGAGTAGCATTGTCATCATTTGGTTACCAAGCCAAGGCAATGGCTTTTAAGTAAATAAAATAATATATAAAAAAATATTCTCAAAGGTTAGAATTTACTTCTGAAAATTATAAGAAATACTAGATGAGACAATGAATAATTGTTGGGTAAAAGGTAACCCTACCAAACGCTTAAATTTCCTATTGGAACAAAGGCTCTATCTGTGATAAAAGAGTAAATTTTTATAAAGTTGATCTATAAATGCCACCTACTTTATCTTTTTAACTAAGGACTGATATATATTTTCATACTTATATCTTTAATATAGAAATTCTTATGAATAGTGAATAAGAGAAACTTTCATTACTTAGTAAGATATTATTTATTTGAAATTTCACTCCTACAACTATTTTTTATTTTATAAAAAGCTTAGAAATTTCAAAAACATTTATTAGAGATATCTGGTTCTCCCAGGTGAATCATCAATTGTTGTGCAATACAACAACCCTCCATTTATTTTTATAAATATGGATCCTTTAGAAATAATTAGGAAATTATTTTAATTTTATAAACAAAAAACTTAGAAAATAAATATTTTCTTTTAAAAAGTTTTCCGCTTATTTTTCTTGAGCGCATCTTAAATCGCATATCTTATGAATTTCAAAGGCTCATAAACTTTAAAATATGTGAGTTGCGATATGCGATCAACTTTTCTGAAGATATGTTTGAACTTTGCAAAAACTTCAATCACCGTTATATTTACTTTATCGCATCGCACCTCACTTAATCAATCAAAAATGTTAAAAGAAAATCAATATAAGTTGCGACTTCACGGACCCGACGAGAAAATAAAGAAATGAATATAAAACTTTTGGCAATCGCAGTCATTTAAGTTTTGTAAAAAGCACAATTCACATTTTGCATAACTTATAACATACACCAAATTTGTATCTTATAAAAGTTGCGATCTGCGATTTGCGCAAATAGCATTTCGCAGTATTTAAGGGGAATGGTTATAAATTATGACTTGCGATACGCGTGTCGACGACATTTAATGGATCAATCATGTGAAGTAACTTGTGTCATATCAAAATGAAATTCGAGATCTTAATGGCTTTAAAGTGATTGAAATATTTTACGCGTGAAGGTGTATGAGATATTAATTTAGAGATTATGATTGATGATTGATGTTATATCTTGATAGATTTATATATGCTTGTGTGTGTTTGAAATAATGATAAATTTGTCTCTTTGATTCTCTATACTTGTAAAATTCACTTTATTTTCAGGAAAGCAGTTAACAGATTGAGGAAGAGTAAAATAAGAAAAAAGGGCAAAGAGATTTCTCATAAGTCGTCTACTGAAGATACAGAGATGTCTCCCTTATTTTCAGATACCTTCTGCAACAAAGATTGCGGTAGTTCAACATGGGAGGCAATGTATAAGCTTTTTGAAAGCGAAGGACCAAAGGTGATAACCAAAGTTTCTTCGACAGGCACGGCATCTACCTCTGACGCAACTCTTTTCGACGTTGCATGCTCATACGCCCACAGGATAGTTGCAAGACCAAAGATTCTCCCTTACACGGACATGGTTAAGTGGGAAATTGATCACTTAGACATTGAAGATAGAATGTTCAAGAATTCGAATGGAGAAACTATGGGCTCTTTTAGGGCAGAATATTTAACAGCAATGTATCATCTACCACCCCTGCAACAGAAAATATGATAAAGATTTTTTGAAAAGATTTAGAGGAGAACATCCAGATCTTATCAAATTCATAAAAGAATGGAAGGAGGAACAAGGGAAGTTGAAGCAAGATAAGCTTGGTACATACCCCAATTTCCCAAATTCCTAATCCTTACCGTTATGCTACCGGTATGTTATGTAGATATTTTCCAAACCTGATAGCACTAGATTCTCAAGAGAATGGGTTCCCCTGATTGACGTAACCGTCAATTCATCATTTTTGAATTGGGCAAACATCTTATCTAATAACCTAGCCAAGCACATTACCGAATATAGGAATAAAATAAGTATTTCATTCAGAGAAATACCTCCCTTTTATATGTCTGCCTATGTCATGGATGATATATGTTTTACTTCTAGTTTTTCTACCATGGGATGGAAAAGGACTACCCAATACCCTACCCCAATTCACATTTATCACAGAGAACTCTGGGATTCAGACTTCCACCTACACTTCTATAAAATCTGTTATGGAGTCATATTGCCTATGCACCAGATGATTTTCAATAAAAAGGCTCCTAGGGTTTCTGAAGAAGCTAATGCAGACATTCTTCCTGTAGCTAGATGGTTTGCAGAGGAGAATTTTACATATATTAGAGTATTCGGGAGTTATGCTTCTCCCCATGTTTTAACTTATTATGTTCCCAATAAGTTACTTGCAAAAGAAATAGCCTATCATCTTATTAATGGTGTTACGAAACAACTAAAAGATGCTAAAAAGGCTATTTGGCCTAATTTCCTTGTATAATGTGGCACTTTTGCATTGTCTAACATCGACCATACTTACAAGGAAGTTTCCAAAATTCATTTATTGAAATTGGCAGTAATGCCAAAAAGGTTATGTGATCCAAATGATGTAATTAAAAATTACATCACAGAGCTTAAGTTAAAGCCTTTTGTAAAGGAAGAAGATGGGCTTGATAATCTCTTCCAGGGCATGGAAAAATTTTCAGATGTTATCAAGTATGTATCTAGTCAACTAAGTCAAGATGATTTTTAAGATTTTCAAGAATACAGAAACAAGAGACTAGAGAAAGTCCCTCTCAATTTGTTAACTATTGAAGATGACACCAAACACACCCCAAGTTTCAGCCTAGATGATGAAGTAAAATATATGTCTGAAGATGAATCAGGTCAGTCACAACAACAATATCATGATTTATACCACTCTGAAAATGAATCCGAATCTAAAAAGTAAAACTCAGAAAAGATAATTGACCGAGTTATTCATGAGATAGAGATGCTAGAGGAAACAAGAAACAATGGAACAGAATCAGATTCTCAAACAGTTCAGTACAGTCACAATATGCTAGATCAGTCCAGTTCACCATAAACAAAATATCTTATAGATGAATGGAAGGAGTTTTCCAAAGAAATAAAAACTCCTAAAGAGAATCCTAGTACTGATGAAGCAACGAGTTTCCAGACACTTGAACACTCCTAGAAGATAGTGGAAACTATTAATCCACTACAAAGAGTTCCATCAATGCATGATAAAGAAATCATATCGGCCTACCCTATAGATCAGATAGTTCTACAAATTGAAGATATTCCTTCATTAGATATTTTCTACAGTCCTAGTTATAAAGCTGCAGTTAAAACAAACAAAAGGAGGAGAATCGATGAAACTACTTCAAAGCCTACAAATGAATCAATTGATGTATTATGGAAAGATTCCTCAGATGATCCTACTGAACATCTAACCAAATTATCACAGTATGCAGGGGCATATGCTACTGCTACTGTTGATAAAGCTACTGAGGTTAGAGTGTTATTAAAACAAAAGGAAGCCAGAGTACAAGAACTAGAGAATTTGTTGAATGAAGAGAAATATAATTCCAGTGAGCTAGCCAAAGTAAACACAACCCAATTTCATAAAGATATTAAAAGCCTCAAATTGCAGCATCAGACAGAGATTAATGAAAAACAAGCACAGTTGGAAATAGCAATGACTAAGTTACAAAGTCAACCACAATTAGAGAAATTTATCAAAGAAGCACTAGATTTAAACACTAAGTTAAAGAAAGAACAAGAAGTCTTTGTCATCAAGCTTCTATAATTGACTCTTATTGTGATTCAAATAAAATAATTATCCAGCATATAGTGATCCAGAAACTTGAATGTGAAAGACTTGAGAAGAAAATTAAAGAACACGTTCAATGGAAAGTTTCAGATTCAGGGAAGGAAGCTAATCTACCTCAAGTAGAAAAGCTTCAAAGATAAATTCTATATAGAGAATGGGAAGCGTAAATCAAATAGGCAGAGAAAGCAGCAGCAAAGACATCCAAGATATCAAGTGATATTATTGAATCCATGTGTGAGAAACTGAATAGAGCAGAGCTTCTCAAGGAAAACACATATGATGTGTTTTCAGAAACAAGACAGGTGGAAGAATAGTGGAAACATAAAGCAGATACATGGGAGGAAATGATTAAAAAGGTAAATAATTTTGATCAAGAAAATTACTAGAATCTCTGATCAAACCTTATCATCAACATCAAACTCTGTAGTCTCTTACAGATTCAACAAAGAGATCCTAGTCAGCAATCTCAAATGTTATTTTCAAGGGATAGATCCGATCAAGGATATTGCAACCAGCTCATCTCAAAGCAATGTTAGATAATTTTCAACTTCGTGACCACATTCAGAAAGAAGGACATGACCCATAAATTAGAATTGTTAGTTTAATTTCCTAGATTTTAGTTTAACTTAGCTTTATGAGGAAGGTTGTTTGAAACCTCCTCTATACTTTTGTAATAATCTAGTTTAGTTTATAGTTAGTTTAGTATTTAAACCCTTCTCATGCATTTAGAGAAGGGTCCAGAAATTTGTCAAAAACATCTGCAAAGAATGCACTATTGTAATTTTTTGAATGATTTGATGAATTAATTGAACACATCTGTTATCTTTTAACAATTAAAGTTGTTTAACTGATGTTACACTACTGTACTCTTTAAATTTCTTGAAAGTGAGAAGGAGCAGATTGATTGTTGTCAGTTTACATGAGTAGAACTTCGTACATATGGTACTTCTATTCACTTGTATTAAGTCTTACTTCATAGATTGACAGTCATCTTTTTATTGCATTATATATTTGAAATGTCATCATATATAAATATTACATGCACTTCTATTCTAATATTTAGCTATGGTTTCTTATTGAATATGTAATCACACTGATAAATGCGATATTTCTTTCACAATTCGTCTATGTAAACTACTTTGCTAGCAGAATCATTTTAAATAATTTTCATCTCTTTCAGTTGTTAAATGATCTATATTACTGACAACTGAAAGATATCAGTTTAGATCACATAAAGGAAAAACACCCCGAGTATATATTAGATTAAATAGTTTAGATAGATGCATATAGATTAAAATCATTATCCATTTGCATGCTATATTCACAACACCCTCAAAATCATCCTTATTGGGAAACTGGTCCCATAATCCCCAATCAGAGCCACTACACCAAACGGAAAAGGAGCTGCTTTAAGGTTCGGACCAGGTGGTTTTCCCCCATGTTTTGGCAGCGGAATTCCAAGGCCTCAACAGGTGTAAAACATCTCCAACCCTTTATAACTTCGATAATTTACCTTTTTATAGACATTTTTACAGTAGGGATGATCTGCCTCTTGGCTAGATTCATCGAACTCTTCCTATGACACCTCATATAACAGAAAAACATGTCTTTTAATAAGAAAATGACAGCTACACTCTAAAGATGATTTTTCCTAATAGGACTCAAACTCCTATTTATTACATCAGTCTACCTTATCTTTAAAACAGTTACATATCAGTGACAACTAAGCATCACATGTTCAAATAGGCTATGACCTAGATCATCACTACTTGACATATTAAAAACCCTCCTAATCATGTGGAACAAAACCCTGTTTTTCAAGAGTACAAGAAATTATCTTCAATGAAAGCTTAAGATGATGAGTTGTCTCCACTGCTTTGTATTCAAGTCATAAATGTATGGTGGTAAGGTCCCTTAACCTATTGGATGTGTCCATTTATCGAAAACTTCCAATAAACTACTCAGAAACCTTCAAAACAGCTCGCTTCAAAAACAGGGCAGTTTCATAGCGAGCTTTCGTAGTGTCCAAAAAATGGCTTTTGCACTCAAAATTTCTATTTCTTTGTTGTTCCATGGTGTCCATCATGAAATGACACCTCATCACCGTTAAAATCCCTCCTTGAAAACTCCAAAAAGTGTTGTTGGAAACAAATAAGCTACTACAGAAATTTTCGTAGCGTTTTCCTAGCTTTAAGCCTAGGAAACGCTATGAAACTGTAAAAAACTGCAGAAATTCCAGATTTTAACACTGTCCCAAAAAATTAACCTCCAGCTACAAAAGCTTGGTCTTCAACATGGTATAAGCCTTCTAAAACATAATCAAACTCAACTTAATACTCTTGAGGTGTTTCATCTTCATTAATGATGAGTTGAGCTATGGGCTCCTCAACCACAGTCATCTTTAAGACCTTCTTCTCCAGTTCCTCATGGATCGATTCTAACTGATCTTGGAGGTCTTGGAATTGGTCCTTCAGTTTTATGTTTCTATATTTCAAGTGTAGGTTCATTTTTATGATATGTTTCACCTCTCCTCTCAATGGCTCAGTCCATTTGATCAATTGACGTGTGTTATCTAAGGTCTTTGACACACTATTAACCTTCTCTTCCCAAACTTCTCTCATTTTCTCAAACTGCGCCTTCTGAACATTATGTTTCCTTGCCTCTTTCTTGAAGAATTCTATTTCATGATTTTCTAAATTCAACTGCTCTTTAAGGACCTAAATCACTGTTTTTTCAATGATTTTCTCCTTTCCTTTATTTTTCTTGATGACTAGATCTTCTTTTGCAGGTGATGAGAGGTCAATGATGCTTGGTGTTAGTTGGATAGTTTTAGTGACCTACTGAGCTTCTTTACTTCTTTCCAAGACCTTTCTGGCATGTCTTGTCATTAGTTTCCTAGCCTGAAACAGGAATCCTGCATCTTCACCCTCAAACTCTAACTTCTTAGCTGATTTGGCTTTCTTGAGCTTCTTTCCTCGTTTCCTCAATATCAATAGCATGTAGAATGTCTTCTCAGTTACCCTTAGCCACTGTTTGGCTTCTTGTAGCTCTCTTGTTGCCATGTTTGCTCACTTCTGGCTTTTGTTTTGCATGTGTAACAATAGGTGCATCAACTTTCTGCAATGGCTTTGTTTCCATGATTACTAGTTCACTTTGCTCTGCCACTAAAGGCTCACTTTGATCTGCCACTGAAGGTGATGGTATACCTCTAGGTTTTGAAGTTATTTTAGGGGTGATGGCATCCACTTCAAAACCACAAAAAAATGTAGCAGAAGCCTGAAATGGTATGAGTAAACCATATGGTACCTCCCTTCACAAGTGAAGTATTTTTGAATTATTAGCAGTAGCTTTGAGAAGTTGTATTTCATGTAACTCCTTGGGATGGTATTTGTGAGATCAATCTCACTATGCTCTGGCTTGATAAATTCCTTACATTCTTGCATGGTGAACTTGAAACCTTTGAAAAATTATTCTCCTCCTCTAGGAATTCTTGTTGCTGCTGCAATGGTTTCTAGAGTTACTGTGAGGTTTAGCATTCACACCTTTGAATCTGTCCCATTGAAACTGATGGAAAACTCCTTAGAAACCTACACATGGCATCCTTGCAATCTTTGGAAAAACTGCAAACACCCTGTTCTTCTGAAAACTTCTAAGGCAGTTGGGTCTTCATTCAACAAATTCATGTCTGATGGCTCATATCTGAGACAATGGCCTCCTTTGTTGGTCTTCCTCTTTGTAGCCATTGTGCTTTTATACCTTCTCTGCCTCGCTTGATCAATGATACCTGCAATTTCTTAAAAATGCCAACAACCAACTTGGCTTGGTGAAACAGCTCTCCAGAGCTCAATAGCATGCAAATATGAAGCGGGGAATGACAAAGACTCAATTGGGAAAGATTTTAAAGTTTCGATGACAACTAAAGCCTTCATCATGACTCATACATGCTAAAAACAGAAGTGATGACCTCAGACATGACCATTGTACATTGATTTAACCCTAACTGACTCGCATGACACTCACCCTAACAGTTCTAATCATTAACTCACACCTAGCACCTGATTTGAAAATACAGACAGAAATACCTCTTTTCGTAGCATACTTAGTGTATTTCCTGGCATTTCCTGGCAGTTTTGCTACTAAAGTATCAAAAGTTTCGTAGTGAAAACTACATTTTTACTGTGAAATTCGCTACGAAAACAAGAAATCTTGGCTAAAATGACCTTTTCAGATTTATAAGCTTGTGAAATGGAATATGTCAAGAAATAATGACTGATGTGATATGAAAAGACTTGAATGGGGGTGGGTTTGGACCTTATTATAGGCTAATAAGAAAAAATTTAAAATTTTCCTTTACCAACTAATGAAAAATGAACTCTATGACCATACTTTTGACAAATGAACCCCTAAGACTATGTCAAATGATGTTTCACTTTTTCTAAGTGATAACAAACCCCATCAAGGGATGACTGGTGACCTTTATTCCTATCTCGATCTAACCACTGATGCAGTTCCTATAGAGAATCATGTTGCTTCCAATTTATCCATTGCTAAATCCTTCTCACAGTTACCCCATTTAGCTAGACAATGTGTTGCCTTGTTACCCTCATTCCTGGTCTAAATAGGATTTACGTAGTCAAAAGCTAAAAATAGATCCCTTATGTTATTTGAAGCTTCTTGAAGGAGCCAGTTGCTGATAATTTTATCAGGTGAATGACCTAAGAGGAGTTTTTGCACCATATTTATTGCTATTTGAGAATCCCCATGAACCTGTCCAAATGTATCCCTTTCCTTACAACAATTTGAAGGCCTTTCTCTAATTCCCGGAATTATGGTAGATTTTTTGTTGTTTCCCCCCAAGAAAAAGCATAAACTTGAACTGGAATCATGTTATCATTGCGCATAATTCCACCAAAACCAAATTCTCCCATGTCTCCTCTTGAAGCGCCATAAAAAATCAATACAAAAAAAAATTGCAAAGGGAAGGTAAGGGAGGTTCTTATATTCAGTCCTATTCTGTGAAAAGTATGTGAAGAAAAAATCTTGTCAATTTCCAATTGAAGTTTTGTTAAAACACATAATGTATCTTCTTCCATATTACCATCTCCCAACTCAGGTGGGTGTTATCGTAGGGTTTCACTTATATTTGTACAAATTATTTCCTCTAGTACATGAGGGGATATACATATGCCTTCGAGTAACCTTTGATTTCTCTCCTTCCACAGGTTCCATATCGAGAAGTCTAAAGTGAGTTGTCATGCCCTCAATATCCACGGGTGCATATACTTTATTTGAAACCAGGCAAACATCCAACTTTTGATATCCATTGTAATCGACAAATCACAATTAAACAAGGCATGAGAAAACTGCCATATTCTCTGTGAATTTATACATGAAATGAATCGATGATTTGTTGTCTCTTCCTCTTGTAAACATAGTGTGCATCTGGATGGGCCTTCAAATCCTTTCCTTTGCAATAAATCCCAAGTTATTGCTCAACCTCACACTATCATCTAAAGAAAAATGGAAACTTTGGGCCACCCATAGTTATTCCATATACTCCTCCAAATTATATCTTGTTCTTGAGTGGGCATGTCAAGTAGTAAATATTATGCCTCTCTTACCGTTAAGGTACCTGATTTCCATTTCCCCCAATGCAATATGTCTTTTTTAAAAGAGATTTGTATCCTTATTTGTTGTAGATAATTGTTCAGATTTTCCTAATGTAGGGAGTTATGTGTGTTTTCCCATTCAATTCTAGTTTTCCATAGCCTCCAGCCATGAAGTGATTCTCGTTTACTCTAATAATATTCCATTTAAAGACATTATTGGGATTGTGTCCACAATTAAATATATTTAAAAAAATCACTTAAGGGCATATTTTATTGCCACAAGTCCTCCCAGAAGCAAGTCGTTTTTCCATCTCTTATCTCCCAAAAAGCATATTTTTTCACCAAGTCCTTCATCTCGTAAGCCCAATTCCAAATTTCTGAGCCTTCTATATATCCTTGCATTTGTATTTTATCTTCTGGTTGAACAAGCATCGGGTATTTTCTCTCCCAAATCTACTTCCGGACTTGTTTACCTCCCTATACCCATAACCACCACAATTTCATTGTGTAATCCTTAGTCATAAGAGAGGGATCATGGAGGCCCAAACTCACCAAGTCCCACTTATTCACTATAGCCAGACCTTTCCAAAGAAAAATATTCCAAAGATATCTTAGTGAATGACAGATGCTAGTTGGGATTATCATTAACGATATTTATAATTCGGAAGTGCTTGGAGAACTACTTTTACCATGACAAGTCTACTGGGAAAATTTAGATGTCTAGTCACCTAGTTGTTCATTATTTTTCATGTCTTCCTTGGTAACGTTGCCCATGTGGATGTTCTATGGTAATTCAGGATTATCAGTACTCATAAGTATTTTGATGGTAATACTCCTCGAGTATATCCTGATACTTGGCATAACCTTTGTTGCACCAATTCTGGGCAATTAAAAATAGAAATTTTCATTTTATCATTATTAATTGTTGTCCCTTATGCCGGAATGAAGATTTGGAGGATCTTATTCAACCTTATAACCTCTCTTCTTTTGGGGATGCCAAACAAAATTACATCAACCGCTAACTGAAGATGAGTAATTGGGAAATCCTTCCCATACAATCGAAGACCATAAATATAACCTTCCTCTCCTTTGTGAAACAACCTCTCGATCCCTTCCATAACTAATATGAAAAGAAAAGGGGATAGAGGATCACCCTATTGAATACCTCTAGAAGGATGAAGAGTCTATGATGAAGATCCATTTACCAAGATAGAGTAAAACACTATAGAGATTAAAGAACCCACCCACTGCAACCATTGTTCTGAGAAACAAAAAGCTTGTAAAACTTGTAATCAAAACAACCAGTGAATTCTATCATATGCGTTGGATAAATCCAATTTTATTAACATACCTGAGCGCTTAGATTGTTTCAATGAGTGAATTATCTCTTGAAATACTATGATATCATCTGCCATTTATCTTCCTACAACAAAACCTGTTTGTTTTGGGGATATCATGGTTGATAGTGATATCTTAAATCTATTCACTATCACTATTGAAATAATCTTATATATTACATTACAAAGTTTTATGGGTTGCAATCCTTCTAGACTCTTCTTTTCCTGATTTTGGTGCCAGTGATATGAACGTGGAATTCAGTGCTGGTAATATGCTTTGGGCCCGTCTTGATTCCTCCACTACCTCGTGGATATCCTTCCCTATAAAACTCCAGCATGTCTGGTAAAATTTGGTGGTAAACCCATATGTACTAGGTGGTTTATTTTGTGGAATATTCTTAAATATTACTTCCACTT
Source organism: Pinus albicaulis (assembly GCA_034641835.2). Lineage (NCBI taxonomy): Eukaryota > Viridiplantae > Streptophyta > Pinopsida > Pinales > Pinaceae > Pinus > Pinus albicaulis. The sequence continues at coordinate 316,006,986 of CM076584.1, forward strand.
CCAACAAGGAGACCAATCTCATCAATGCTTTATATTGTTCGTGATGGATCTTAATTGGAATATTTTGAATAATGAAGTTGAAAGATTGCAAAGACCTTGACCCAATATTTGTCCACATCGTAGTGAAATAATGGACTAGTGCACATTCTACTCCATATTGGGAAATTTTTCTCCCACCATATGCGTCTGAAATGGATAATATTATGTTGTGGAGACGATGTTGAATCGCTCCATTATGAAAAAATTTAGTATTTCGATCCCCTTCATTCAACCACTAAACCCTGGATTTTTTATTCCATAGAATCTCCTCCTGCTTCTGCCTCTCTTCCAATTTATCAAGGATGACAACCTCCTCCATTTCCAACTAATTGGTTCTTCCATCCAATATAATTCTTTGTTGGATCGTGGAAATCTTATCTTCTGAATACTTCTTATCATTTAAAATATTCCCAAAAACTTCCTTATTCCAGTGTTTGACCTTGGCTTTCAATTTTAGCTCGAATACTCTCATCTTAGTTAGACTTTAAATATGTATACCTTCCCACCACTCCTTTAACCGATCAACAAATCCTTCTGCTTGAAACTATAAATTTTCAAAATGAAATGGACGATTTAATGGAGGTTCTTTCAGGTCAATTTATAGTCTAACTACCCAGTGGTGTAAACCCATACATAGTAGTATAAATGCGTTGATAAACATATCTCTTTGAACGATCCCTTCTGATAATATAAAGTGATTTAATTGAAAATATATTTGATTTCTCCCCCCTCTGCGATTGTTCCAAGTGAACCAACCATTTCTTGTAGGGATATCTACCAAACGAAGGGAGTTTATCAATTCATCAAACTCCTTTGAGATAGGGTCCAACCAACTATTACCCACTTTTTTCTCCTGATTTGATTCGATGATATTGAAATCTCCACCCAAAATCCATAGAGAATTTCATACCAAGCCCTTCATAGTTTTTAGTTGCTTTAAAAAAGAACGTTTTGCCACGGGTAGTGAGGGACCATAGACCATTGAGAGAAAAACAAAATCATTTGTTCCCACATATTGGAATTTACCCCTTAGGATGTTATATGATGCAAACCATTTATGGAAAAATATCAAGTGGGGATTCCACCATACTGTTATCCCACCTACATGCCCTACAACATTAATGGATGTATATTCACATCCATCCCAACAAAAATTAGTGACGGTACCCATTTTTTATTCTACCAATTTTGTTTCTGGTAATATTACTATCTTTGGTTATTCCTTTTTAATTTGGTCCCTAAGATAGCATTTCTTACCTCTATTTTTTAGGCCCCTTATACTACAAGAGACGATTTTAATTTAGGTAGGGATGTTGATTTTCAAGTCCTTTTCTGGGCTATTGAAGTCCTGCTCTGAAGAACTCTAGTTTATCCCCATGTTTTTCCTAGCTTCACGCTTTGGTTTTGTTACCTTATTCTTTGTATCCTTGTTTTTTTCTTTCAGTAGATTTTCTTTGCTTTTAACTTTGAATGCTTGTAAGGCTTGTGCTATTGGATCTCCTAGTCTAGTCCTATTTTAGATTTCCATTGGAAGATAGGTTGTAGAATACTTTTCTTTCTCCCGTGTAGGAAGAGCTTTGTAGTATTTTACAACCCACTCATTAACCATTCATACTAATGTTTTTTCTTCTTCCAACAAGTCTATGTTGTGTAACCAGCTCCAAAAATAGAAGAAAAGAGATATCAACGCCTTAGAAATAAGCCACTTCGAGGGGGAAACCTCCAATACATTACATAAATGAACAATTCTTGGATGATACAATTTACAAAACCTCCTTTCTATATATAGGAGTCCATGGGGCCATAATGTCATCCTAGTGGGCCACAATGTAATCCTAGCCGACCTAACAATAATAATTTAAGGGCACAATAATAACAAAATGGGGGTTACAAGGGTACAATAATAACAATAAGAGGGTTACACTAATAACAATAAGGGACTATACTAGTAATATAGGGACCTAACAGTCTAATATATTTTGAGCTAGCAAAGGAACCACTTCCTCACAACCTAGGAGAAACAATAGATCAACATTGCATTTTAGGGTTTCATATTCCTTTAGTTTATGTTTCAAAACCATATTTTATGGGGATTTCTCAACTGGAATGATCTCCATATGAGTATCCTCAAGATATTTAATATCATCCTCCATGGATTCTAGAATAGAAAATGAATTCTTGTCCTCAGAGTCTTTTGCGCTAATTTGAAGTCATGGCCTCTTATTGCGCCGCCTATTAGAAACTTGTGTAAACCCATCATGAGAAGTTGGACCACTTGAATTAAATTTTTTTTTTCATTTGACATTCTCAAAATAGATGGTCGTGTTCATAGCAGAGTCTACATTTGAAAGGAACAAACTCATAATCCAAAGGTTGTTTCCAGATTTCCCTTTGACAATCCAATTTTATGGAATCAGAAAATGATTGTGAGATATTCATATATACACATAAACAAGTGTACGATGTGTTCCTTCCTCTTTTGGTAACCTCAGAAAATTTTAAAAATTGACCCAACACTTGGCCTATACCCTCAAATATTTATGGTATCCATAATTCCACTAGAAAGGCATAAATTCATACCCAAATCGATGCTTCTATGAATTCCTCTTTGTCTGGGTTGAAACAAGCTTCCTAGTGCCTAATGTACAGACCCGCATTATTTAGAAAGTAAGGCCCAACTTCAAAATGCATTATTTATTTTCCAAATTGGAAAAAATTACTGTAAAGAAGCCTTTGACTCCTCGGTGCAAGTCAACTTCTCCCTTCAATTGCCAATCTGCTTGTATTCAACATTCAATCTCTCTTTTTATTGGCCATATGCGTGTAAACTTGTAGATGAACGCATGAAATATCATCCTCTTCCTTCGCTCATTAAGGCAATTGACTGGAATGATAAATTTTGGATTATGTCGGGCTTTGGACACACATTTACCTCTCAATCCTTTTTGTCGCAAATCTCCCATGACAGGAAGGTTTTGAGTGCCAGAAGAACAACTTCCAGCTCCATTATTCAACCCTTCCTCCTTAGATTTACCTGCCACAATGTTTCAAAAGGAGGGGGATGCCCCTCCTACCTTGGGATTCATATATGTGAAAAAAACCCAGATTTCTACCAATCCCTAAGAAAACTCACTTAAATTTTGATTTAAAAGAGTTAAAGAGAAAATTAAGTGTTGCCATAAAACCGAAATTCTCATTCTCCAAATTGAGTGAAAATATGTGAAATTTGTCAAAGTCTAGCACTGAACATTTGCACCTTCATTATGGTTCACCACGCTTCCACCATTGCATCACATATTTTTGCAATCCTTCAGATCTATACAAATTTTGACCTATCAATAAAATTAGAATTAAAGGACAGTGTTATTTTTATTTTGTATTATGTTGAAGGTAAGGCAGTGAATTTATCAATCCTTTGACTTTACACAAATTTGAAGGTGTCAATAGGTATCAATAAAATTAAGGATAATGTTTTTTTTTTTTTTTAGAAGTTTTAAGTTAGTTTTTTAATCCATTTTGTATATATAAAACTAAATATAAATATTTGTTAGGGTCAATGTTCTAATTTCTTAAGATATAAAGGTAACAAACTTGTATGGAAGGTCCAATCATTGTCATTTATCTTTGAATGTGTATTTAACTAAACTTAAAAATTAACTATAAACTTTTTAACGAATATATTATATTAAAATATAGAACAAGGTTATATTGATATGAAATAAAATGTGATTGTCACCCGATAAGCATGAGAATCATTGTAAATTTCTAACTTCTATGTAACTAGAGTTTAAAGCTAACATGGAAAATTAATGACAAGTTGAATGATTTGATGATGAGTTTATACTTTAGTTGAATCTACAATCTTCCCTCTAATGGAATCAAAGATGGATAATGCAACACAAAAATCCATGAAGGTGGCTCAGGAGGATGTGTAGATGTTTATAGGTTCACTAGGGGTCCCCAACAAGGTTGGACCTTTTCCTTTGAGAGATTGGACCTTTTTCTCTGTTGTAGTATTACAGCAACTCCCCACTATCTAAGTAAAATAGATTTAAAAGGATAATTGGGACCCTTTAAAAAAATTTAGGTTAATGTTTATTTTATAAATAAAACTTAAAGATAGAATTATATTAGATTAAGCTTTATAAAATAAAGAAAAACACCTAAAAAAAAACCCTCAAACCAAAAATGCACATAAGCAGGGGGAAAAAATCAGCAAAATCGTGAACATCGAATCTCTGAAATAGTGTATTGCCAAAATCCAAGCAACGAATGTATAATTGCAAAATTCCGAAATACGAAATAGAAAAGTCGTCACTTAAAAATTTTTGACATCGCAAACTATCATCTGAAAGATGCTAATATCACATCTTGTCTCAAAACATCGTAATGTCTCACTTCACGTTTTGGAGATGGCTTCGAGCGTTATGGATCACCAACAATCAAAATCGTCGATAAATGAATCCTGATATAATGACATCTGTCAAAATCACACAAACCTATGCTTGTCAATTTATTGTTAATTCAGGTGTTTTATGATCTCGAGGTTTGTAATTAATTTGTAATTATTTCAAATATTAATATCAAGGATTTCCCATTATGCATGAGTTAAGTTGGCAGGACAGTTAATATTGTTTGAAGCGATTTCAGCTTATCCTCTCGAATTTTCTTTTCAGCAAGGTAAATCCAAACACTTAGGCATAAAAATATGTCAAGGTTGATTAAAGCATGAAGGAAATCCGCCACCCCATCACCGTTAGTCATACAGCAAGAGGAAAACAATGAAATGGTTCCCCAAATCTCAGATACTACATGTGACCCAGAATTTGGTCCTTCAAGCTAGGAAGGGATCTAATGTTGCCATACACTAGCATAGTGAAATGGGTGTTGGACAACGTATATATCAGAGATAGCCAATTTTTTACTCAAATCATAATCGTCATTAGCTCTCTCAGGCCGTCAGATTTGAAGAATAAGTATAAACTGCCGGAACCCCAGAAGAGATATGACGCTCAATTTGTTCAACAGTTCATGTGCGAAAATGAACATCCTACGACTGTAATTAAAGAATGGAGAAATGATCCTAATCGAAATAAGCGCGATGATATGGGTATGTATTCAGTCGTCTCTCTCAAATAGCTGCAATGATGTGTTGTCTCTTTGGATCTGTAAATACGACCAAATTTAAATAAAATTGGACACCCTTGATAGAAGCAGCCTCTGATGGCTATATTCTAGATTGGGCTACTATTATTTCTAATAATTTGATTAGATTTATCACAACCTATAGAGAAAATAGAAATGCCCCACCCAATGTAGTCTCTCCTTTTATATGAGCTCCTATATCTTAGACACGGTCTGTTTTTCCTTTGAATTTTCATCATTAGGATGGAAATGGACTAGAGAAGTTGAAACCCCCATTTATAGACAATTATATTTCTTATAGGAGTCAAAATATCATTCTCACATGTTCAAAATATGCAATGACATAATTCTCCTGGTCTTCCAAGTCATCTTCGAAAGAAAAATCCCTAGAGTCACCCCTGAAGCCAATAAGAGTCTCAAGTCTGTAGGTAGGTGGTTTGGTGAAGAGAATTTTACATACATCTGTATTTTTTGGAGTTATGCCAATCCTCATGTCCTACCCTTGTATATACTAGACAAATTGTTAGCCAAATAAATTTCTTATCAAACAGTTGGTAATGGATTGAATAAAATCTTGAAAGATGCCAAAAAGACTGTTTGGCCAACTTTTCATTTTCCCTATGGTTAGTATGCCCTAGAAAATTTAAAGCATGTCTGTCTTGAAATTGATCAATTAAAACCTTTCAACTTTATAATGTTACGCAATAGAAGTTATGATTCCTACGGTATTACTAGAGAGATAATGAATTCAGTCAAGCTGCGGGCATTTCCAAGCGAGCCTAACAGATTTGACGATATTTTTGAATCAATTCACGAATTTTCAACTGTTCTGCATAAAGCAGATGAAATTCTCAGTCCAAAATATTTGCTAAGATTCAAAGTGTATCAGAAACAGAGGAATGATCACTTTCCATATTATTTGTTTCGCAAACCAAAGCCAAAGGTAGAACAGGTTATAGTTGCAATATCTTCTCAAGTACCAGTACTAGTTCAAGAAGAAGAAATCGCTAATGTTCAATAGGATGATAGATTCATCCAAAATTGGGAAGAATTTAAGAAAGCACTGTCAGAGACTGATACCCCTTCCATTCAAAATTCCTTTCAGTCCGAAACCATGCCTATTATAGGTACTACAAGATCCATGAATCATACAGGAGAGCCAAGTATGCAACATGTTTTTGTTAATATATATAACTCCAAGAATCAGGAAGAAATAAGAGAAACCTCTTTCACTGCATAGGTTTCCAAAATTATTCTTGAGCAAAGCGAGATCCAAGGAAAAAATGATACAGAGGAGAAACCATAGGAAACACCAGCCCAAGATATGAAAATCATTCTGGCTTTTTCGACTACGAAAATAGTCCTAAAATTTGAAGAGATACTGCCACTATATGTGTTTTATAGTCCAAGGCACAAATTTGTCATGACCAGGTCAAAGAAGAAGTGAAATATGGAAGAATATCCAGAACTACCTATGGATTCAGCACTAATGCGAGTCCTTTGGAAAGGAACTCAATCATCTCTAGGGAAAGAGCTTAATAGATTATCTCAATTTGCAGGTGCTTATGCAAATGCAACAATTGATAAGGCAGCAAAGGTTGAATCGTTTATTTTAGAAATGGACCAGAAAATTGCTCAAATGGAGCAAGTTTTCTCTAATGAAAAGCAAAGAATCGAGCAGGAGCTTCAGTCAAGCATTAATAATCTATAACAATAGTTTGAATGTCTCAAACTCAAACTTGAAAACAAAATTAAAGAAAGAGATCAAGTAATTCATCAAATGCAGCAGAAGATTGAAAAGCTCCAATAAAATCCCGAAATCAATGAAGTAAATAAAGAAGCAACAGAGTTGGATGCATTACTGGAAACACAACAAACATTTTTCTATCAGAAGTATAATCAGATTGAAGAGCAAGTTAAGACCAGTGATCAATTAGTTACTCAGATTTCGAATCTGAGAACTTATTATGAAGAAATTGATGAGAAAGTGTCAAAATACATAGATTGGAAAGATATTGCACAGGGTAGAGCAGTCGATCTCCCTCGTCTTGAATAATTAATTAAAGATATAATATTTGGAGATTGGGATATTAAAATAAAGAGCGTTGAATTAACTATTATCAAAGCTAAGAATTTATCTTCCAGCATCTTTGAATATATAAAATATTCTCTTCTACAAGCCAACCTGATTCATGAATAATCAAAAGACACTATGTCAGAGATCAGTTTCCTAAAACAATCCTGGCAAGAGACATAAAACATAAAATATCTTGACATATAAAATCTGACAAGGTTAAATATGGAAATTTACTTGTACTTGTTGATTAAACCTCATAACCAATTGATAATGTTGAGGTGCCTCTCCAATGCAGCGGCTCAGCTTCTTTCGACGCTGAACGATGCAGTATTCATGGGCCATATGAGAATGCAGCCAATTCATCCCCCCCAGCTCGAACATATGATCAAAGCATGCCAGCTCAAAGACCAGCTAGAGAATGAATCGAGGAAACAGTCATAAACTATTACAACTTGTGCATTTTATTTTCCTAGTTTATAATTGTATAGTTTAAGTAATATTAGAGGACTTATTTTACAAGCCTTCTATTTTTATAACGTTAATTAGTATTTAAACCCCTTTCATGCATTTATAAAGGGGTCCAGAATTTTGAGAAGATTGCTTTTGGAACTTACACTAATGTTTGAAGGAAAGTTATCTAATTGAAAATCTGAACCTTGAAGCTATCTTTTCAGATTTAAAGCTATGATGCAATGGGTACTATTATATGTGTATTGATTGTTTTATGTTTATGAAAGTGTAGCAAACTTATTCTTTTTTATTAGTTTCATTGTGATAAGCATTGAAGTGATATATGTTCTTATTACTATTGATATGATATATTGAATGATATGTTGTTAGATGTGAGAGTTAGAGATATTTTATGTGATTAATTTTATTCATCAACTAAATCAATTAAATTGATTCAGTTTCTTAAATGTGCGTATATTCATTAAGTATGTGATGATCTATATTATTTCATGCTTGTGAAATTCTATGCCTTAATCATATAAATGAATGAATCCAATCCCAGGAAGTAGTTATATTAGTTTTGATTTATGTTATCATTAGAATAAATCACCCCGCTAGTGTTGATTTCATTTCTCTTGTTATATATACTCTCTTTATACAGGAAACTGGTCCCTTTATCCCTAATCGGACCCACCATTTTCAATGGAAAAGGAGTTTTTTTAAGCTCCTGACTGGGTGGAATACCTAATGTTGAGGAAATCACTTTCCAGCCTTCAACATTTTTGGTGCTAGAAGGAGGGCATCCGACTATGTATGGAATATAAAGTTGAATCTTAATTGAAAATCCAACGTAAGAGTTAATCCCCCTCCAAAGCTCCTACAGCTTCTAGATCTTGTTCATTATCTCCAAGTCATAAGTCTAAAGTTGTAAAGCCATCTCTTTCATCTCCTGAAGCATTACCTCGTAGACCTTCTTCATATCATATTCCCGAGTTTCCCGAATTTCAGTCTTTGATTGAGAAGTTAGAAAAAATAACTATATCTCTAGATAAGCATGTTAATCCTGAAATTTCTAAAGAAAGTGTTACATCCAAATTTTGAGGTACTAGTGTGTTAACCTGACCAAAAAGTGAAAAACTTGGGATAAATCCTTTTGAGTTTCCTATTTTATCTCATTGTAAAAAAGCTACTACATCAGCATCTCAATCAAGTATCAATGAGATCACATCATCTTCATCTCCATTTAATCCTACCTTCTCTTCTAATCAACCCATTTCTGCTCAAACAATTAGTTCTATTGTAAGTAGTACTAGTCCAATAGTTAGTTTTTCTCCATCCACATCTGCTTCTGGACCTATCATCTCATCTTCACAAACAACAAGTCAAGTAATGGCCAACTTACCATGGGTCAATATGGGTATCGTTCAAATGGTAAATTTAAATCCTATCCCAAATCATCTAGAAAAATGGTTACCAAAGTATAATCCTGATGATGGTCTTCCCGCGAAAGAACATCTAAATAATTTTATGTTAGCCATGAATCTTAACATCATTGAACACGAAGATGTTGTAGTTAGATTGTTTCCATATACTTTCCGAGGATCTCCAGGATCCTGGTATTTTTCCCTCCCTTCAGGTTCTATAGGCAATTGGAATACTTTTCAAGAACTATTTCTTGCCAAATTTGGTGATGATAGGACAATTTCGTCATTAATCAATGATCTTTCTAATTTCAAAGTTAATATAGGTGAAAAGATCAAAGACTTCAACTCCAAATTTAACAAGTTGTTGAATAAAATTTCAGTTGCCTCTGAATGTGGATTAGATGTACAAATGTAATAATACATATCTTCTCTTCCTTCTAATCTAGCAATTTTTGTAGATATAGCTAATAAAGTCACCCTTGTATAAAACATGAAAGAAGCTTTGTTTGTTGAGAGAAGAATTGTTACTTTAGAAAGGAAAACTAAGCTTGAAGATAAAAGATCTAAAATGGTAACATTCAAAGATGAGCTAAAGAAGAAAACTCTTAAATATCCTTTTGATCTCGAGGGATTGAAAAAAGTTCCCAAAACCATGCCTATTGATATGGTTGAAATCAAAAAATAGGTTGCTAAAACCTCTACCACGAAACCCTTTAGATCATTTAGAAAAAATCAATCCTCTATCTCTCAGCCACCCAAGAAGAATCTGACCAAGAAGAAGAAGAATAAGAAAACGCAGCTTCTGTCGATGAATCCCAGGATGAAGAAATTTTTGAAATACATGGATTATGGGATTTCATTTTACCATCCTCTGATGAAGAGACAGAAGCTGAAGCCATGCTTGTTAGCACTAGAAGTTGGCATTTTGTAGAACAAACTCAATCAATACAAAACCAGAAAATCCCCACTTCTATTGCTAAAAATAAACTTGTCAATAAAAAAACTCCAGTAAAATCATCTCAGCAGGTTATCACTGATTCCCAACCAATCAAATCTACACCCAATCCTCAATATAAAACTTTAGTAGTATTTGATACTATTGAGTATAATATAATTGAGGATATGAATAATATTAAAGCTAATATTTCCCTTTATGAAGTTATAAAATTAAAACAACAGCAAAAAAATTTATTGAAAGAGTTGAATGTGGTGACAACATCCCCTCTTCCTCCAGCTGTTGTAGCTAAAGTTGCTAATGGAATAGGAAAACCTCTGATTGATAATTCAAATAAGGTTAATGCTTCATACTCTATTTTTATTGGTGATAGATCTAATTCTCATACTCCTTTTATTTTAACTTTTGAAATCTACAATAGAAATGTTCATAATTGTTTGATCGATTATGGGGCTTCATCCAATATAATGCCATATTCAATTTGTGAAAAAATAAATATCGCACCTCGGAAATTGTTAGTTATTATAATTCAATTGGATAGAACAAAGGTTAAAGTCTTAGGAGAAATTAACTCAGTAAGTATTAGATTGTCATCAAACCCAAAATTTTCTCAGCTTATTGATATACTGATTGTAGACATCCCTGAATTTTACGGTTTAGTTCTTAGCTGAGACTGGTCTGAAAAATTACATGGATATTTTGCAATAGACTGGTCTCATATGTGGCTTCCATATAATGGAAAGCCAAACCAAATCAGAGTCGATCGTGAAAAACATATGAAGTACTCAGTCACAGATTTTGGCGAAGAAAATGAGCCCATAGCATTTAACAATAAAATTTTGGGCAATTATGTCGTAGATTCATTCTCAGGAAATTTCAATGGGAAAATTTCACCTTTTTCAGTCAATTCTATTAAATCATAAGTTGAATTTTTTTCTCAAAATGATTCCATTAGATGCTTCAATTTCAAAGAGGAAACTATAGTCCAATATCTGTTTTGGAAACTTTATTTTTATGGATCAAGATCCAATGATGGTGCAGGAGTAGGATGCATACTTATTAGCCCAAAAGGTGAGAAAACCGTGCTAGCTTGTAGGCTAGAATTTGAATGCACTAACAATATTGTTGAATATGAGGCATTGGTTCAAGGTCCCCGAAAAGAAATTAGTCCTGATATACAATATGTTAAGGTGTTTAGAGATTCAGATATTGTTGTAAGACAAGTGCGAAATACTATTCATTGTCTCTCAATTCACTTGAAACATTACCAATCTTTGGTTCAGGACCTCACATGAAATTTTATTGCATTCAATATCTCTCCTATTCCTAGATCACAGAACGCCAACACCGAACTTTTAGATAATGTTTCCTCCAAGCTTATTCCGCGAGAAGATTTTAGTCCTGACATATCCTCTATTGAATTAATTTTCCGACCATCAATACCAAATAATATTACTAGATGTTGGGTTTTTAATAAGGATAGTGATATTTTAAGTTTTCTTACTTCTGATAAATCATATGATGATCAAATTGTAGACAAGGATGAACATGATAATAAAATCAAGCAACAAACTGATAAAAATCTTTTGCCAAAATCTGTGGTCAAACTTGAAGATTTATATGATTTAAAATATAGATTCAAGAAATTCAACAATTCTAAACTACAAATTTCTACTCTAAGGTATGAATTAGTTAACTTAGGATCTACTGATTTACATCAAGATATAAATTGAGGGCTTAGCCTTTCATCGGAAGAAAGAAATATGTTTGTTTCATTATTGGAAAGATACAAAGATATTTTTGCATGGAATTACCAAGATATTAAAACATATGACCCATCAATCATTCAAAATACTATTCCTACAGTACCTGATGTTAAACCTATTCAACAAAATCTCGTGAAAATTCATACAAACTTGGAAAACCAAATAAAAAATGAATTAAACAAATTATTGAAAACCAAGATCATTTTTCCTGTTAGACATTCAAAATGGGTTTCTAATTTAGTACATGTTAGCCAAAAGAGTAGAGATATTTGGATTTGTATTGATTTCAGAAATCTAAATAAATCATGTCAAAAGGATAATTTTCCTTTACCATCAATGGAACAAGTTTTACAATCAGTAGCAGGTTTTGAATTAATGTATTTTTTAGATGGATTTTCAGGGTATAACCAGATTTTGGTTCATCCAGAAGATCGTTTGAAAACAACATTTCGAACCAATTGGGGAACTTATGCATATCAAAAGATGCCCTTCGAACTAATGAATGCAAGAGCCACATTTTAGAGAGCCATGGATATTGCATTCAAAGGAATGATAAATAAAACAATGGTAGTATATCTTGATGATATAACCATATACTCAAAAGATAGAAACAATCACTTGCATGACTTAAAGTAGACCTTTGAAAGATGCATAAGATTTGGGATCTCTCTTAATCCAAAGAAGTCAATTTTTACTTTAAGAGAAGGTAAAGTTATAGGTTTTATTGTCTCAAATAATGGAATTTATGTTTATCCAGACAAGGTTAAAACAATTTCAAAAATTCCACTACCACATAACAAGAAATCAGTGCAATCCTTTTTAGGACAGATAATTTTTTTTCAAACGATTCATTCCAAAATTTTCACATATAGTTCTTCCACTACAAAAAATGATCAAGAAAAATACATTGTTTAAATGGGATAAGAAGAAAAAGAATATTTTCAAATTATCAAACAAGCAATTGTTGATGCTCCTCTTTCAACTCCTAATTTTTCTAATGATTTCATTTTATATACCTTTGCCTCAGAACTATCATATGCAGTGGTCTTAACTCAACCAAATGATAAAAAAAATTGAAACCCTAATTTCTTTTTTCAGTTCTAATTTTCAAGGAGCTGAATTGAACTATTTAGGAGCCAAAAAGCAGGAATTTGCAGTTTATAAAGTGGTCAAATATTTTTGACCATTTCTTTTGAAAACTCATCAGTCAAACAAATACTTATACAGAAGGAACTAGGAGAAAAAGGGGCCAACTGGGTAATGACAATGCAAGAATACGATTTAGATATAAAACCCACTAAAATTGTAAGAGGTCAAGGATTTTGCAGGTTGATTATAGGAATGAATGACACATCATCGGATGAGGTAACAACTAGTATTGAACATTTTACAGAGGTACTCAATGTTAAACCTAAATCTCAATATGATGATTTAATCTTTTATTTAAAGAATGATCTTGCTCCACAAAATTTGGATTTCAAAAGAAAACGAGCATTAAGATTGAAAACTAATCAGTATCAGTTAGCCAATGATGTGTTATTCAGAAAAAATTATGACTATATCTTACTCAGATGCTTAGAGAAAACTGAAATACCTAATGTGCTCCAAGAACTTCATGATGGACCAGCAGGTGCACACATTGATGGAGACACCACAACACGCAAAATTTTACATGTAGGATATTATTGGCCAACATTATTCAAAGATGCACATAGTTATGTAATAAATTGTAAGATTTTTCAAACTGCAGCAGGACAACAAAGAAAAACTTCAATGCCACTTCAACCAGTCAATATGGAACAACCTTTCAAACAATGGGGACTTGACATAATAGGTGAGACCGTTCCTCATTCTTATAAACAACACAAATATATATTGACTGCTACAGACTTGTTGAAGCCTCAAAAATCGTTGCTTCAAACATTGGGGGAAAACTACCCAGTCCGGACCTTAGGACAACTCCTTTTCTGTTTGGTGTGGTGGCTCCGACTGGATTTATAGGACCATTTTCCTAGTAATGAATGGATTGGTAATGGAGTGTTTGTGCAAGTCGGTAAATGGAAATAACTAACTGAATTAATTTATCTAACTTAATATATTACTTGCAAATAATTCTAAAACTAACCCGGGTATTAAGTATGAATACGACTTAAAGATGGTTTCAATTAAACAAATAACCATGAAAATGTATTATTATTCAACAGAAAGATACAGTATCATATAATGATAACTATGTTTAAGAAATTAAACAGAGTTAGAATAACACATCGCATTCACAATTCTATATATCATTTGCACATACTATGATAAATGAATATTTCTATATCTTCAGAAATGATATGATAAAGCAATATTTGAGGAACAAGAATATATAAATGATAGAAAATTTCAAAGAGAATACTTCATTACATAAAGAAAATAACAGTAAATTGACAGAAATACCAAATTTATTTAGATATTTTCTTGATGCAAATTCGATATCCAAATCCTGCACTTTAACTTAGAACAATATCTAAGGTACAGAAATGAAACTCCCAAAGATAATTCACCATAAAATCACAGAATGTGATCCTTTATAAGAAATAAGATAGTAAATGGAGTACATAAATGTATTATCTAGAGCCAAAATATTACAAATTCAAGACCCCTTTCTAAATGCATGAAATGGGTTTAAATAGGAAATTAGCAAAACAAATTATCTATAACTTATGCTAAAAATTATCATCGGAGATCCAGGAAAAGACTTGTGATATCAAATAAAACAAATTCACAGAATTTCTTCTATATTCAATGTGCAGAGGTGGCATATTTCAAGCATATCTTTAACTTCGGTTGGATGACTCAGCCTCGAATGCAACTGACTAGTGTATGTGGAATCAGATAGCTCTGAAATGATGTAATTTATGGCATTAGAAAGGAACTTGATTGCCATCTACTGACTTTGTGGTTTGATAAAATATGTCCATAGGACATCCCATGTAATTTCCTGTATTTTTTTTATCTTTTGATTCCTATTGATTATTTCCTGCTTCCATCTGGTATCAGTCTCTTTCATCCTTGGCAATTTACCTGGAGTACAATCTGAAATCAAATTAGTAGCATATAAGCTATCATTTACTAATTGTGTCAGATTGTTCATTATGGCTTTGGCCCTTGATGTAGCATGTTCTTCTTTAATTAACTTTGTATCCCATTCAGCAAACAAAATTTCTTTATGCCTTTCTTCAATCCTGGGAAGATTTGCTTTCTTTCCTTGTTCTGAGTCCTGCCATGAAATAAACTCTGAAATCTTATCATCTACATTCTCAAATTCAATTCTGGTACTGACTGATTCATCAATAAGGGAAGATGGTATTTCACATAAAGGTTTAGCTTATGCAATTTTTGAACACAGGTCATCTAACTGCTGAGACAATAGTTTACTTGTTTCTAGAGCTTCTATTCTAAATTGGTCAATTTTAGGATAATCTTTAAATTTATCCAATCTTGCTTGAAAAAAAAATTATTGCTCTGCTTTGGCGGCTTTCTCATTTTGTAGCAAGGTTTGTAGTTTGGACACCTCTTGAGACAACTGTTGTTATTTATTCAAGGCTTGTTGATCAAGCTTCTTCTTCTCAATACTCAGTTGTTCTTCCAATTGTCTGGCTTTGAGTCTTTCTTCTTCCAACTGCTGCTCCAACTGCAATATTCTTTGTTGATCACCTGTTGTTTTATCCTCTAGCAATGCTATTTGTAAGTATTTTTGCTTTATCATTTGATTGACTTCAGTAGATTTATCTATAGTGGTTGCACTGTAGGCACCTTCATATTGTGATAATTTGGTAAGATCCTCTAAAGGATTTACCTCAGTATTCTTCCATACAACATTCATTAACTCAACTTGGGAAGTTGCAAATGGTCCTTGATCTACCTTCCTTCTGTTCCTTTGTTTTCTGACAACAGCTCTATGCTTAGGACTGTAAAAGATATCCAGAGGAGGAATGTCTTCAATTCTAAACACAATTTCTTCTGATGGAAGTTCAGGAATGATCTCCATATCCTGATCATTCAGATTGTCAACTTGAGGATTATTTTGTTCCCCTATTTTCTGAGCGAATTGTTCATATTGACTTAGCAAATGTGGAGTAACAATAATTTCAGCGGAATTCACCACTTTTTCTGTGGTTTTTTCTCTTTCAAGCTGATCATCTAGCTTATTACTTGTATCTTCTTTTTCAGTCTAGACATTAGCCTTGCTACCAATTTTCTCCTTTTCTGTTTGCACATTAATTTTTCTAGTAGACACTTATTTTCCTGCTTTTCTAGTTGTATCTTCCTTTTTCTTATGTTCTATTTCCATACTTTCATTTTCTTGTAAAGGAATCCTCAGCTAGTCAAGGGGAACTTTCAGTAATCCCTGACTTCTGAATTGCATAAATTAATTCATATCTTCTTGTTGAAACTTAGATTTAGCCAAGTCATAAACTTGGGAAAATTTCTCAATTGAAACAAATAAATCATCAAATTCATCAGGTTCATGCTCAAACCTAGCAATTTGAACCTAAGTTGTGAAATTGAAAGCTACTTTATTTGGATCATATTGCCTGCCTAGGACAGATGCAAGCTTAAGATCTCTTATTTTAAGGAATTCCTTTTCAGCATGCCTAAAATCATTCAGGGTATAGGTTCCACAATGGAAAGGGAAGGTTGGCCACATCAGTTTTTTGGAATTCTTTAAAGACCTAGACATTCCTCTTTCTATCAACTGATATGATATTTCTTGAGCTAAAATTTTGTCAGGGACATAAAGGGGCAAGAGATGGGGTTCAACAATGCTTCCAAAAATTCTAATATAGGTAAACTTTTCCTCTCCAAACCAATTGTTGATTAGGGATATATCAACCTTTGCTTTTTCAGAGAGTCGAGGAGGAAATTGATTAAAAATGATCGGGTATATGGGTAACATAAATCCATGGCAGATTCTATATACATGGTTCTTGAAATGAACCTTCCACAAGAGTTTATGGTAAATGTGAATCGGAACAGGTTCTTGTGAAGTCCATTTCCAACCCAGAATAGGGAATTCAGAATTAAAACACAAAGCATCTAATAGACACAGAAATGAAATGGGGGGGTATTTCCACTATTTTTATCCTTTCTATATTCCAAAATTCTGTTAGCGATCTTATCAGAAAGGATAACCGACCAATCCATAATCTCAGAATTTGTGGCAGCATGAATAAGGGGTACCATCTAAATTGAAAACCTCACAGAATTGTCATTCCTAAGGAGTCTGCACATCATTGTAGCAGCATAGAAATATGGGGGTGCAAGAGACTCCACGCAGTACATACCTGATGCTTCATTTTTATGTTTCTCTAGAGCTTGTCTCCATTCGTTAATAGGGTCTTATTGAACTTCATTTCTTGCGGCGAAATCTTTAATAAAGGCTTTTTTATAGATCTTTTGAGGGTCTGGAAAATAGTACATTTCTTTTATATCTTCTGCTCTGAAAGACCTGAAACTTTTTCCCACAGCTGAGACAAATTTTCTGTTTGTGATGGTGGTATTGTCTATCACCCATCGTATTATATCATAATATGAGAACATATTCGCCTGAGCTGCGATTCTATGCAAAAAAGAATTTTCAAGTTCTTTGAGAGGACTTTCAGCATCAGAATCTGAGTCTTCATCTGGTACTGTCATCTTTACCACTGTAACAGTAGGTTTTTCTGCTTCAGGCAAGTTATAAACGTCTTCCCAGGAAAACTTCCCGAGACCCTGACATGCAGTATCTGTAACCAACTTTATTTTAGCGGTGGCAGTGGGAGTGACAACAGTTTTTGCGGCGGCAGTAGTTCTTGCTTTCTTAAACTTCTTAGACATCTTTTCGTCTAGTATTGTTTCTCTAGTTCAGTGAACGAGAGGATTTGATGTTCTATTGCTCTGCAAATGAGGAAAAACTTTCAGACGCGAGAAGGAATGAAGCAATGAAAATAACTTATGCGAAAATATTTTTATTAATGATCAAAATTGATTAACTCCATATTAAACTTAAATTCCCTCCATGAGATTCACATTCACGCATTCATATTAGAATCAATCACCATAATTCGTTTGATTTTCTAATTAATGATGATCATACAATCGGAGATTGGCGATATTGAAATGTTAATATAAAGCTTTCCTTTTGAATTTTTCGATTACGGTTGATCAATAATAATATATGTGCAGCGCAAACAGTGATAAATAAATACTGATTATTCATCGCATCGAAGGTTTCAAAAGGGAATCAAATAACATCTCATATTTTCCTTCGATTTGCGATTGCAATGATAGTATATCGCATCGGATATTTCCAAAGGAGTTATGTTGTAAATGATTTTTGCCGAAATGCAATTGTGATGATGGTGGGGTCCATCGCATTGGAACAAGTAAATGTGATGTTGCTTCTCCAAAATGCAATTGCGATAAATCACATCGCATCGGAGTTTATGAAATAGACCGAATGAAGGGTATCCTTTTTGAAATGTGATTGCGATGGGTTACATTGCATCAGAGTTTTGCAAAACAAAAGTGAAACCTTAAGACCCTACCAATTTGCGATTGCGATTTACTTTATCGCATCGGGATTTTTTAACATGAATACTTCTATGCTTTGTGCCGATGCAATATATTACTTGATAGTTCATCGGATCGGAAAAATTCAATGTCACATTTGTTCACTTGTATTTGATA
This sequence comes from Pinus albicaulis, assembly GCA_034641835.2. Lineage (NCBI taxonomy): Eukaryota > Viridiplantae > Streptophyta > Pinopsida > Pinales > Pinaceae > Pinus > Pinus albicaulis. The sequence continues at coordinate 316,025,559 of CM076584.1, forward strand.
TATGCGATATGCGATATATGACTTTTAAACAACGAATCTTTTTATTGTTTTATTTAAAATAATCGGATTTCCTCAAAGTCTTTTATTTTTATCTAAAAAGAAAGGGGACCTATTTCTAAACAACTTTTATTCTAAAATTTTGAAATGGGGAGGGTTATTGTACCGTACAACAATTGGTGATTCACTGGAAGAAACAGTTATCTCTAAAAAAATAAAATGAACACTATATCTTAAGTAAGTAAAAAGTTTTAAAGATGATGAAAACTATCTAAGAGAAATTTAAATAAAATCTAACTCTAAAAAAGAATAAAAATCACTTACAATTTCTTTCTAATTCCTCAAAAATAAAAACATTTTTGGGTTTTCTCAAGCCTTGATTGGTTGATAATAATAAATTAATGGGGCCTTTCCAATTTTAGCTTTTGTAATATACTCTATTGTCATACGCATTGCCTCTGTTGCTCGCAAACGTTTATAGTCTCGACAGGGTTACCTTTTAACCATCAACCATTCATTGTCCCATCCAACTAAGATCATGACTCTTTAAAAGATAAATTCATAAGACATGTTATCTCATGTTTATTTCTTTTGTTTATTTTTTAATTTAAAAGCCATTGTTCTGGTTTGGTAGCCAGATAATAACAATGCCATTCACTAGTTGTAATTAAACTGAACAAACTGGCTCATGATGAGACCCCTTGTCTTATAATTATAAGCCATTACCCTGTTTTGGTATGCAATGTTGGTAATGTCAGTTTTATTACTTCTTATGATCATGGTAAGCAGGCTCGTGATGAGACCTCTTATCTCTTAATTTTTTTTACACATAATTTCTTAGAATTACATTCTAAAAAATCACAACCTTAATGGATGGGGTGAAATGATTTTTCTCCTTAAGAATCAATGGATGACAATTCTTTAGAGTTTTGAATGCCAAAGCTTGAAAAAGTCTTTACTTTTTATGGATAACCTTTCTCTGCTCAATAAACTTATAATGATTTACAATTTTCTCAAGGTTTCAAAAGATTTAGCAAATGTTTTTAAACAAAATTCCAAAGTTTAATATTTTATTTTTAACTACCCAAAATTGTAATCATTTCCTTAAAAAATTGTATTTACACAAAATAAGTATTTATAATATTTTCTCGAAGATATTTTCAAATAGTAAAAATCCAATTAAAGACTATTAACAACCTTATTTACAAAATAAACAAAATTGCATTAAGTAATATGTACAGGTAAGAAGGGGTTACCTCCTTAAGAAAAGAATTTTTTCAAGACAAGCCCATTCACAGGAAGAGATTCTCTCTTTCCTGATAAGTCTTGCAGTATGAACGTTGATAAGCTTATCTTTTCAGCAATCTGAAATGGTCCAAGCCACATTTTTTGAAATTTGGTATGCTTGCCCTTATCTTCATGTGCTTTGTCCCATTTCAGAACAAGATCACCAATTTGCAAAGTTTTGGATCCGGTGGAACTTGAATCAAAAGAATATTTTACAAGTTGTTGGTGTTTAGCATGAATGCTTTTTGCTTTCTCTCTATCTTCTTCTAACTTAAGAATTTGATCAAATCTCAACTGAATAGATGATGAAGGATTCTCTTCAATAAATTGAACTAGGGCTAATGATGGAAGAACTAGATTTGATGGTATCACAGCTTATTTTCCATAAACTAGATTAAAAGGTGAAGCACCTATTGAAGCTTTATGAGTAATACGATCAGCCCATAGTGAAAAAATTAAAGACTTATGCCAATTATTTTGATTCTGATCAATGGTCTTTTTTATGATTTTGATGATATTTTTATTAGTAGATTCAGTTAAACCATTACCTTGTGGATAATAATTTGTTGAATATTTTGATTTGAAACCTCTTTTAATTGCAAATTCCATTATACTAGTTCCAGAGAAATAAGATGCATTATAAAAAATAAGAGCGTTAGGTACACCAAACCTGGTAATGATGAATTGATCAACGAATTCAATGATTGCATTAGAATTGGCTACCTTTAAAGGAACTGCTTCTACCCACTTTATGAAGTAATCCGTTGCTGTAAGGATGTATCTGTGTTGTTTGGAAGAGTGTGGTACTATTTCTCCAATAATATCAAGCCCCCATTGCTCAAATGGTTGCTCGATGTTTACTGGTTGTAAAGGAAAAGCTGGCTTCCTTTGTCTTCCACGAGCAGTTTGACAAGTCTCGCACTTCCTTACATAATCATGTGTATCTTTGAAAAGGGTAGGCCAATAATATCTAGCATGGCTTATTTTGTGAGCTGTGGTATCACCTCCAAAATATCCACCTGCTGGTCCATCATGTAATTCTTGCAATACCTTTTTTGCTTCAGTATTTTCAAGACATCTTAATATAATTGAATCATAATTTCTTCTGAATAACACATCATCAATGATTTCATAGTGTTTAGCCTTTAATATTAAAGCACGCTTGTTCTTATAGCTAATATTAGAAGGAGCATACCCATTTTTCAAATAAAAGATCATATCAGCATACTGAGATTCAGAATCTATAACACTTATCTTATTTACTTGAATAGCCTTATCTTGATCTTGATTTTCTGGTATGCTGTGAGCTCCTGCTAACAATCTGCAAAAACCTTGTCCTCTAACAATCTTGGCTGGCTTAATATCAATATCATACTCTTGTAAAGTTGTTACCAAATTAGCTCTCTTTTCTCCTACTTCCTTTTGAATTAACAATTGTCTCACTATAGAGAATGGGACAATAATTTGTGTATGTGTCTTTAGGAGAAAAGGTCTAAAATGTTTGATTGATTTAAACACAGCAAAGGCTTGTTTTTCTACATCAGAATAATTAAGCTCAGCTCCTTGAAGATTTCAGCTAAAGAAAGAAATTGGTGCTTCTATTTGTTGATCATTGAGCTATGTTAAAACAAAAGCATAGAATGTTTCAGTAGCCAAGGTATACAGAATAAAAATTTTAGAAAAATCAGGAGTATTCAACGCAGGTGCATTAATGATTGCCTTTTTTATTGCATCAAAGGCTTCATTTTCTTTATATCCCCATTTGAATACTAAATTTTTCTTAATCATATTCTGCAAAGGTAAAACTATTTAAGAAAAATCATGAATGAATCTTTTTACAAAATTGATTTGCCCTAGAAATGATTGCATGGATTTTTTATTATGTGGTAAAGAAATATCAGAAATTTCTTTTTCTCTGTCAGGGTCAATATATATACCATCTTTTGACACAACAAATCCTAAGAGTTTTCCTTCATTGAGAGAAAATAAGGATTTCTTTGGATTTAAAGAAATACCAAACCTTCTACATCTTTCAAATATATGTTTCAAATCATGCAAATGATTGGCTCTTTTCTTTGAAAATATTGTTATGTCATCAAGATAGATAACAACTGATCTATTAATCAGACCCTTAAATGCTATATACATGGCTCTCTAGAAATTAGCTCCTGCATTTATTAAACCAAAAGGCATTTTTTGGTAAGCATAAGCTCCCCATTTGGTTCTGAAAGTAGTTTTCAGCCTATCATCTGGATGTACCAATATTTGGTTATAGCCTGAAAAACCATCAAGAAAAGACATGAGTTCAGAACCAGCTATCTTTTGAAGTATTTGTTCCATCGTTGGTAATGGGAAGTTATCTTTTTGACATGGCTTGTTTAAATTTCTAAAATCAATGCAAATTCTAATATCTCCATTCTTCTTTCTGACCGGTACGATGTTGGAGACCCAATTATAATGTCTTACAGGAAAAATGATTTTGGCCTTCAAAAGTTTATTGAGTTCTGCTTTGATTTGACTTTCCAGATTGGGATGAATTTTTCTTAACTTCTGTTGAACAGGTTTCACATTATAAAGCATTGGAATTGTATGTTGAATGACAGAAGTGTCATAAGTTTTCAAGTCCTCATAATTCCAAGCAAAAACATTTTTATACCTATTCAGAAGCTTGATGAAAGCGATCCTTTCCTCTGAAGTTAACTCGAGTCCTAGATTAACATTTTGAGGTTTAGACTCAGTACCAAGGTTTACTAATTCAAACTTCAAAGTAGAACTTTGAAGTTTAGCATTAGTAACTTTCTTGAATCTGTCTTTTATATCATTTAGATCCTCAAGTTTAACTACAGATTTGGGAATATAATTTTCATTACTTTTTGAGGTGTTTTGAATATCATGATCATTTTCATCAATTATTTGTTCATCATAAGATTTATCTGAAGTCAAGAAATTCAAGATATCTTCATCATGATAGAATACTCTCCAGTTTGTGATATTATCGGGAACAGATGGTTGAAAGATTAATTCGACTAAAAACCTATCTGGACTGTAATCTTCAGCTAGGAGGAGCTTGGATGCAACATTAGCTAACAAATCAGCTGATGTATTTTGAGTTCTAGGGATAGAAAAGATGTTGAATGCTAAAAAAAGAGTGGTAAGATCTTGAACAAGGGATTTATAATGTTTAAGGTGATCTGAAAGACAATGTATAGTGTTTCTTACTTGTCTGATAACAATTTCAGAATCATCATACACTTTCAGGTACTTAAAATTTAACCCTATTACTTTATAAAGCCTTTGGATCAAGGCTTCATATTCTGCAGTGTTATTTGTACACTCAAATTCTAACCTACATGAAAGCATAGTTTTCTCCCCATCTGGATCAACTAAAATGCATCCTGCTCCTGCACCATCACTAGATTTTGATCCATCGAAATACAAAGACCAAAATAAAGACTTACTTACAGGTTTATTTACAAAGGAATCAGAAACATTAACAATTCTTGAAGAATCATTTTGTGAAAAAATTTCAATTTGCGAAATAAAATTATTTACAGAAAAAGGTGATTGCAGTGCTATGAAATTTCCAAGGAATGATTCAGCAGAATAACCTCTGAGAATGTTGTTATTAAAAGCTACAGGTTCATTTGCCTGTTCAAATTCTGTCACAGTATGCATCATGTGTTTTTCTCGCTCAACTTTGATTTGATTTGGTTTCCCTTTGTGAGGAAGCCACATGTGAGAATAATCAGTGGCGATGTAACCATTAAGCTTTGCAGACCAATCCCTGCTTAAGAATAATCCATAAAACTCAGAAATATCTGCAATAAGAATATCAATTCTTTGGACTATCCTAGGATCAGAGGCTAATCTAATAGTAACTGAATTGATTTCTCCCACAACTTGTACGTTAGACCGGTCTAATTGAACAATATGAACTGCAAAATTTTGTGGTTCAATATTCAATTTTGCACAAACTGAAGTAGGCATTATATTAGATGATGCTCCTGAATCTATCAAACAGCTATGCAAATTCTTGTTATAGATTTCATAAGTCAAAAGAAAATGAGGTGTCTGAGAATTTGATCTTTCTCCGATAAGAATAATATCAGTAGCATCTACTTTATCTGGTGGCTTACCTGATCCTTTGGCTGCTTTGGCAACTACACCACTTGGTAGAGGAGAAATAGGTGTTTCTTTTAATTCTTTCAATAACAGCTTCTGTTGATGTTTGAGTTTGTTGAGTTCATGTAAAGAAATATTCACTCTGGTCTTCTTCATGTCTTCAAAAATGTTATAATCCATAGGATCTGATACCACCAGAGTCTTGGATGTTGTTGTAGGAGGATTATAAGAAGATGGTTGATTTTGAGTCAGTAAAGAGGAAGTTTTATTTACAGGGGATTTGTCTTTAGTAGTCGAAGTTGGAATTTTCTTCTTAGGAAGATATTGAATAGATTCTGTTGTAGATTTACTCCTTGTACTTACTGGCATGGCTTCTTTTTCCTTTTCAGTGTCTGAATTAGGAAGAATGAAATCCCACATCCCATGTAATTCAGCTATTTCTTCTTCTTCATCTTCTTCCGATAATGGAGGTGTATCATCTTCTTCGTCTTCCTCTAGATCTGACTTTGCGTTAGAGATTGAATTGGGTGGCTTTGATTTAGTAGTTTGATTTCTTTTGAAATTTTTGAATGGCCTTTTGGTAGAAGTTTCTGCCACTTGCTTTTTAATCTCAACCATCTCATTAGACATAGTTTTGAGAACTTTCTGTAATCCTTCCATATCATATGTATCTCTCGGTGTTTTCTTCTTTGAATCATCCTTAAAGCTGACTTTTTTGGATTTTTTGTCTTCAATAGCATTCTTCTTATCCAAAGCAATAATTCGTCTTTACACTGCAATTGCTTCTTTCATGTTTTCAGCCAAAGTAGGTTTAGCATCTCTATCAACAAAAATTGCTATATTTGAAGGAAAAGCTGTTATATACCATTCACTTCGGACTGGCTCACTGGGCTTCGATGTTCTAGGGAGTTTATTCAAAATTTTATTAACTCGGGAATTAAAATATTTGATGGGTTCTTTGGGTTCTTTCCTCAAACTGGAGAGATCATTGATTAGTGTAGCTATTAATCTATCATCTCCAAATTTGGTTAAGAAATTTTCTTGGAAAATATCCCAACTTGTAATAGATCCTGAAGGTAATGAAAAATACCAAGATCCTGCTGCCCCTTGAAAAGTATAGGGAAATAACCTGACCACAACATCTTCATGTTCTACTGCATTTAAATTTACAGCAAGCATAAAGTTATTGATGTGTTCTTCAACTTGTATGTTAAGGTCAGGACTAAATTTTGGTAGCCATTTTTCAGGATGATCTGGTAATCATGTAAAGGTGCAGGCATTGCAACGGCCCCTAGACTAGCCCATGGTCTTTGTGCCATTTTTGTGATAACGGTTGAAGGACTAGAAGAGACAACTGGTGTTTGAGCAGATGATGTTGGGATAACTACACTCTTCTGAGTTGGAGTTTGGGAAACAGATGATTGAATTTGTGATGAAGAAATAATATCACTATCTGATTCCAATGGGTTTTTTCTGGTTTTAACTCTACTAGGTAAAGGAAATTCCTTTGGAGGAATCCCAAGTTTTTCACTTTGTGACCTAGTAAGAGGTTTCGAAGAAATGAATTGTGAAGTGACACTACCTTCAGATGTTTCAGACTCTTCTAAAGATAATGAGAGTCCTTGTGATTTATGAATTAAAGCTTGTACTTCAATAGACTCAAGAGGTTGATTGTCTTATTTATTTGAGACTTTGGTAGTGGGTGTTTGAATATTTCTATCAATTTCTTCCCTAGAGATCTGAGATGTAGAGGAAATTAAAGAAGGTGGTGAGGCTGAATTTCTCTTCGAATGATCTGTAGATTTGGATTTACTAGCTATTCATAGCTTAGGCCCTCCTTCTAGTGCCAAAAATATTGAAGCCTCGAAAATCGTTGCTTCAAACATTGGGTGAAAACCACCCAATCCAGACCTTAGGACAGCTCCTTTTTCGTTTGGTGTGGTGGCTCCGACTGGATTTATAGGACCAGTTTCCTAATAATGAATGGATTGGTAATGGAGTGTTTGTGCAAGTCGGTAAATGGAAATAACTAACTGAATTAATTTATCTAACTTAATCTATAACTTGCAAATAATTCTAAAACTAACCTGGGTATTAAGTATGAATATGACTTAAAGATGGTTTCAATTAAACAAATAACCATGAAAATGTATTATTATTCAACAGATGATGCAGTATCATATAATGATAACTCTGTTTAAGAAATTAAACAGAGTTAGAATAACACATCGCATTCATAATTCTATATATCATTTGCACATACTATGATAAATGAATATTTCTATATCTTCAGAAATGATATGATAAAGAAATATTTGAGGAACAAGCATATATAAACGATAGAAAATTTCAAAGAGAATACTTCATTACATAAAGAAAATAACATTAAATTGATAGAAATACCAAATTTATTTAGATATTTTCTTGATGCAAATTCGATATCCAAATCCTGCGCTTTAACTTAGAACAATCTCTAAGGTACAGAAATGCAACTCCCAAAGATAATTCACCATAAAATCACAGAATGTGATCCTTTATAAAAAATAAGATAGTTAATGGAGTACAGAAATGTATTATCCAGAGCCAAAATATTACAAATTCAGGACCCCTTTCTAAATGCATGAAAGGGGTTTAAATAGGAAATTAACAAAACAAATTATCTATAACTTATGCTAAAAATTATCATCGGAAATCCGGGAAAATACTTGTGATATCAAATAAAACAGATTCACTGAATTTCTTCTGTATTCAATGTGTTGAGGTGGCAGATTTTAAGAATATCTTTAACTTCGGTTGGATGACTCAGCCTCGAATGCAACTGACTAGTGTATGTGGCATCAGATAGCTCTGGAATGATGTAATTTATGGCATTAGAAAGGCATTTGATTTCCATTTGTTGACTTTGTGGTTTGATCAAATATGTCCATAGGACATCCCATGTAATTTCTTGTATTTTTATGATCTTTGATTCCTATTGATTATTTCCTGCTTCCATCTGGTATCAGTCTCTTTCATCCTTGGCAATTTACCTGGAGTACAATCTGAAATCAAATTAGTAGCATATAAGCTATCATTTACTAATTGTGTCAGATTGTTCATTATGGATCTGGCCCTTGATGTAGCACGTTCTTCTTTAATTAACTTTGTATCCCATTCAGCAAACAAAATTTCTTTATGCCTTTTTTCGATCCTGGGAAGATTTTCTTTCTTTCCTTGTTCTGAGTCCTACCATGAAATAAACTCTGAAATCTTATCATCTGCATTCTCAAATTCAATTCTAGTACTGACTGATTCATCAATAAGGGAAGATGTTATTTCACATAAAGGTTCATCTTGTGTAATTTTTGAACACGGGTCATCCAACTGCTGAGACAATAGTTTACTTGTTTCCAGAGCTTCTATTCTAAATTGGTCAATTTTAGGATAATCTTTAAATTTATCAAATATTGCTTGAAAAAAAAAATTCTTGCTCTGCTTTGGCGGCTTTCTCATTTTGTAGCAAGGTCTGTAGTTTGGACACCTCTTCAAACAACTGTTGTTGTTTATTCCAGGCTTTTTTATCAAACTTCTTCTTCTCAACACTCGGTTGTTCTTCCAATTGTTTGGCTTTGAGTCTTTCTTCTTCCAACTGCTGCTCCAACTGCAATATTCTTTGTTGATCACCTTTTGTTTTCTCCTCTAGCAATGCTATCTGTAAGTCTTTTTGCTTTATCATTTGATTGACTTCAGCAGCTTTATCTATAGTGGCTTCACTGTAGGCACCTGAATATTGTGATAATTTGGTAAGATCCTCTGAAGGATTTACCTCGGTATTCTTCCATACAACATTAATTAACTCAACTTGTGAAATTTCAAATGGTCCTTGATCTACCTTCCTTCTCTTCCTTTGTTTTCTGACAACAACCCTATGCTTAGGATTGTAAAAGATATCCAGAGGAGGAATGTCTTCAATTCTCAACACAATTTCTTCTGATGGATGTTCAGGAATGATCTTCATATCCTGATCATTCAGATTGTCAACTTGAGGATTATTTTGTTCCCCTATTTACTGAGCGAATTGTTCATATTGACTTAGCAAATGTGGAGTAACAATAATTTCAGCAGAATTCACCACTTTGTCTGTGGTTTTTTCTCTTTCAAGCTGATCATCTGGCTTATTACCTGTATCTTCTTTTTCAATCTGGACATTAGCCTTGCTACCAATATTCTCCTTTTCTATTTGCACATTAATTTTTCTAGTAGACACTTATTTTCCTGCTTTGCTAGTTGTATCTTCCTTTTTCTTTTGTTCTATTTCCATACTTTCATTTTCTTGTAAAGGAATCCTCAGCTGGTCAAGGGGAACTTTCAATAATCTCTGACTTATGAATTGCATAAATTTATTCATATCTTCTTGTTGAAACTTAGATTTAGCCAAGTCATAAACTTGGGAAAATTTCTCAATTGAAACAAATAAATCATCAAATTCATCAGGTTCATGCTCAAACCTAGAAATTTGAACCTGAGTTGTGAAATCGAAAGCTACTTTATTTGGATCATATTTCCTGCCTGGGACAGATGCAAGCTTAAGATCTCTTATTTTAAGGAATTCCTTTTCATCATGCCTAAAATCATTCAAGGTATAGGTTCCACAATGGAAAGGGAAGGTTGGCCACATCCATTTTTTGGAATTCTTTAAAGACCTAGACATTCCTCTTTCTGTCAACTGATAAGATATTTCTTGAGCTAAAATTTTATCAGGGACATAAAGGGGCAAGATATGGGGTTCAATAATGCTTCCAAAAATTCTAATATAGGTAAAATTTTCCTCTCCAAACCAATTTCTGATTAGGGATATATCAAGCTTTGCTTTTTCAGAGAGCCGAGGAGGAAATTGATTAAAAATGATCTGGTATATGGGTAACATAAAGCCATGGCAAATTCTATATACATGGTTCTTGAAATGAACCTTCCACAAGAGTTTACGGTAAATGTGAATCGGAACAGGTTCCTGTGAAGTCCATTTCCAACCCAAAATAGGGAATTTAGAATTAAAACACAAAGCATCTAAGATATAAGCATAGAAATGAAATGGGGGGGTATTTCCACTATTTTTATCCTTTCTGTATTCCAAAATTCTGTTAGCAATCTTATCAGAAAGGATAACCGACCAATCCATAATCTCAGAATTTATAGCAGCATGAATAAGGGGTACCATCTGAATTGAAAACCTCGCAGAATTGTCTTTCCAAAAGAGTCTACACATCATTGCAGCAGCATAGCAATACGGGGGTGCAAGAGACTCCACGGAGTACATACCTAATGCTTCATGTTTATGTTTCTCTAGAGCTCGTCTCCATTCCTTAATAGGGTCTGATTGAACTTCATTGCTTGTGGTGAAATCTTTAATAAAGGCTTTGTTATAGATATTTTAAGGGTTTGGCAAATGGTACATTGCTGTTATATCTTCTGCTCTGAAGGACCCGAAACTTGTTCCCACAGCTGAGACAAATTTTATGTTTTTGATGGTGGTATTGTCTATCACCCATCGTATTATATCATAATATGAGAATGTATTCGCCCGAGCTGTGATTCTATGCATAAAATAATTTGCAAGTTCTTTGAGAGGACTTTCAGCATCAGAATCTGAGTATTCATCTGGTACTGTCGCCTTTACCACTGTAACAGTAGGTTTTTCTGCTTCAAGAAAGTTATAAACGTCTTCCCAGGAAAGCTTCCCGAGACCCTAGCATGTAGTGTCTGTCACCATCTTGATTTTAGCTGGTTTTTCTTTTGGTATTGTGGGAGTGGCAGCAGTTTTTGCGACGGTAGCAGTTCTTGCTTTCTTAAACTTCTTAGACATATTTTCGTCTGGTATTGTTTCGCTAGTTCGGTGAAGGAGAGGGTTTGATGTTCTATTGCTCTACAAATGAGGAAAACCTTTCAGACGTGGGAAGGAATGAAGCAATGAAAATAACTTATGCGAAAATATTTTTATTAATAATCAAAATTGATTAACTCTGTATTAAACTTAAATGCCCTCCATGAGGGTCACATTCACGCATTAATATTAGAATCAATAACCATAATTCATTTGATTTTCTAATTAATGATGATCGTACAATCAGAGATTGGCAATATTGAAATTTTAATATAAAACTTTCCTTTTGAATTTTCCGATTGCGATTGATCAATAATAATATATGTGCCACGCAAAAAACGATAAATAAAGACTGATTATTCATCGCATCGGAGGTTTCGAAATAGAAGCAAATAACATCTCATATTTTCCTCCGATTTGCGATTGCGATGATAGTATATTGCATCGGATATTTCCAAAGGAATTAAGTTGTAAATGATTTTTGCTAAAATGCGATTGCGATGATGGTGGGGTCCATCGCATCGGAACAAGTAAATGTGATGTTGCTTCTCCAAAATGTGATTGCAATAAATTGCATCGCATCGGAGTTTATGAAATAGACCGAATGAAGGGTATCCTTTTCGAAATGTGATTGCGATGGGTTACATCGCATCGGAGTTTTGCAAAACAAAAGTGAAACCTTAAGACCTTACCGATTTGCGATTGTGATTTACTTTATTGCATCGGGCATTTTTAACATGAATACTTCTATGCTTTGAGTCGATGCGATATAGACTTGATAGTTCATCGGATCGGAAAAATTCAATGTCACATTTGTTCACTTGTATTTGATATATGCGATATGCAATATATGACTTTTAAACAATGAATCTTTTTATTGTTTTATTTAAAATAATCAGATTTCCTCAAAGTCTTTTATTTTTATCTAAAAAGAAACGGGACCTATTTCTAAACAAATTTTATTCTAAAATTTTGAAATGGGGAGGGTTGTTGTACCGTACAACAAGACTATTTTACAACATGGGTAGAAGAAATACCTCTTAAGACGACCAATTCAGAAAACATTATTAAGTTTATTGATCAATTCACCATTACAAGGTTTGGTGTTCCTAATGCTTTGATATTTGATAATGTTTCTTATTTTTCGAGTAATGTCATAACTGAATTTGCTTTGAAAAGAGGTTTTAAATTAAAATATTATGCAAATTATTATCCTTAAAGAAATGGTCTAGTAGAATCAACAAACAAAAACCTCATAAGGATAATTAAATGAACTATTTTTCAAAACAAAAAAAACTGGCATAAATATTTAACTTTTTCATTATAGGCAGATAGGATAACTAGAAAAGCTTCAATAGGAACTTCTCATTTTGGATTAGTATATAGAAAAGAGGCAATTTTACCTTTGAATATAGTTATCCCATCAACAACCCTAGTTCAATTCATTAATGAACAACCTTTCTCTTCATTACAATTAAGAATGTCTGAAATAATTAAAATGGAAGAAGAAAGAGAGAAAGAAAAAATGGTACACAGTCATCATCAACAGTTGATCAAAACTTCGTTTGATTCAAATACAGTCAAAACTAAATAGTTTTAGATTGGATATTTGGTATTGAAATAGAATAAAATGCATGAGGATAAAGGAAAACATACAAAATTTCAAAAACTTTGGCTTGGCCCTTCTCAAATAATTGAAAAAATAGGTCCATCAACTTTTATGTTGCAAGATTTACAAGGGAAGAAGGAAACTCTTCATGTTAATGGACTTGTCCTTAAAAATTATTTTTCTTAAAAGAACAATTGTTCTTTTGTATAAATATGTAAGTAGGTTTAATTTAAAATAAATTAAGTTATTGCAATATTATCCAAAAGGTGAAACACTTTGTTATTCTTCTTGAACATGGAAGTGTTAATCCTTAAAGATATAAAATAAGAAATAAATCATAAATTGAATTCTCTACTTCTTTGGAAGAATTTGATTTAAATAGTTGATTAGAAAGAGGAATACTTCTGACTTAGGTGATTTGAAAATTTATTTTGACGTGAATCATGTTCGAAAAGTTACTTTTACAAATTGGGAAATTTTATTGAAGTATTATCATCTTTTACTCAAATGGTCATCCAAAAGCACATAAAGAGAAAAATGACAACCTCCCCATTCATTTATATATTAGATATATTTTTCAAAGTGTAATTCAAAAAAAAAAAAAACTTTAAAGTTGAGAGATCTCATCACGAGTCGACTCATCATGTTCATAGGAAACTAATAAACTTGACATTATCAATTGGCTACCAAACCAAGATAATGGCTCATGGCCTAAAAACCTTGAGACAAGGAAACTCATCACGAGTCAACTTGTTCAAATTTATTATAACCAGTGAATGACATTATCACTTTTGGCTTCCAAACCAGGATAATGATTTTAATGTGGCAAAAGAAGAAGAATTATACAAATAAAATAAGTAATTATATTACCTATGGAGACTTCTATTATATGGTGAATGGGATACTCGTTCATTTTTGGTTAAATAGTAACCTTGTAGAGGCTACGAACGCCTGCTAGCAGCAGTGGCTCTACTAGTGACTAATAAGTTTATCAAATATGCTAAGCTTTGATTAAATTCCTACTTATCTTTTCAACTTATTAAGATTTGATTCATTTAAAGAGAAATTTCATTCACAAAAGAAAGAGGAAAAATTTCAAGTAAAACCAGGGTATTTAGATTAGAATTTACCTATATCAAATTCAGATTTCAATTATTTATAAATTTCCTAGACTATTGTCTTTAAGTAAGATTTATTAGAGATTCTTGATTCATCCAGTGTATCACCAATTTTTGTAGTATTACAACAACTCCCCATTATCTAAGTAAAATAGATGAGAAAGGATAATGGGGACCCTTTAAAAAATTTAGGTTAATTTTTATTTTAGAAATAAAACTTAAAGATAGAATTATATTAGATTAAGCTTTATAAAATAAAGAAAAAACACCTAAAAAGGAACCCTCGAACCAAAAATGCACATAAGAGGGGGGAAAACATCAACGAAATCACGAACAACGAATCTCTGAAATAGTGCATTGCTGAAATCCAAGCAGCGAATGGATTATTGAAAAACGCTGAAATGCGAAATAGTGAAGCCGTCACTTAAAAAATGCCAACATCGCAAACCTTCATCTGACAAATGCCGATATTGCATCCTGTCTCAAAACATCACAATGTCTCACTTCGCGTTTCAGAGATGGCTTTGAGCATTATGGATCACCAACAATCAAAATCGTTGATCAATGAATCTCAATATAATGGCATATGTTAAAATCACACGAACCTATGATTTTTAGTTTAATGTTAATTCAAGTGTTTTATGATCTCAAGGTTTGTAATTTATTTGTAATTATTTCAAATATTAATACCAAGGATTTCCCATTATGCATGAGTTAATTTGACAGGACAGTTAATATTGTTTGAAGTTAATTCAGCTTATCCTCTCTAGTTTTCTTTTCAACAGGGTAAATCCAAACACTTCGGAATAAAAGGATGTCAAGTTTGATTAAATCACAAAGGAAATATGCCACCCCGTCACTGTTATTCATATAGCAAGAGGAAAACAGCGAAATGGCTCCCCTAATCTCAGATACTACATGCAACCCAGAAATTGGTTCTTCAAGCTGGGAAGGGATCTATCAGTTGTTCGAGAACGAGAAACCACAAGTAATTCTGGACAGAAAATCTATGGTCGATGATACTTTGTCCAATGATTTAGAATCATGGATGGACACTGCTAATAATTTTCTTCACAAAATTGTTGCTCGTCCTAAAATGCTGCCATACACTGACATAGTGAAATGGGTGTTGGACAATGTAGATATCAGAGATAGGAAATTTGTTACTTGAAGCATAACCGTAATTGGCTCTCTCAGGTCATCATATTTGAATAATATGTATAAACTTCCAGAACACCAGAAGAGATATGACGCTCAATTTTTTCAAGAGTTCATGCGCGAAAATTACCATCCTGCGACTGTAATTAAAGAATGGAGAAATGATCCTAACCAACATAAGCACGAAAATAAGGGTATATATTCAGTCATCTCTCTCAAAAACCCATTCTCTCAAATAGCTGCAATTATGTGTCGTCTCTTTGGATCTGTAAATATGACCAAATTTAAATAAAATTGGACATGCTTGATAGAAGTAACCTCTGATGGCTATATTCTAGATTGGGCTACTATTATTTCTAATAATTTGATTAGATTTATCATAGCCTATAGAGAAAATCGAAATTCCCCACCCAATGCAGTCTCTCCTTTTTATATGAGCTCCTATATCTTAGACGCGGTCTATTTTTCCTTTGAATTTTCATCATTAGGATGGAAATGGACTAGAGAAGTTGAAACCCCCATTTACGGATAGTTAGATTTCTTATGGGAGTCAAAATATCATTCTCACATGTTTAAAATATGAAATGACATAATTCTCTCGGTCTTCCAAGTCATTTTCGAAAGAAAAAACCCTAGAGTCACCCCTCAACCCAATAAGAGTCTCAAGTCAGTAGGTAGGTGGTTTGGTGAAGAGAATTTTACATACATCTGTATTTTTGGAAGTTATGCCAATCCTCATGTCCTACCCTTGTATATACCAGACAAATTAGCCAAAGAAATTGCTTATCAAACAGTTGGAAATGGTTTGACTAAAATCATGAAAGATGCCAGAAATACCATTTGGCCAACTTTTTCTTTTCCCTATGGTTCGTATGCCCTAGACAATTTCAAGCATGTCTGCCTTGAAATTGATCGATTAAAACCTTTCAAATTTCCAGTGTTACCTAATAGAATTTATGATTCCTACGATATTGCTAGAGAGATAATGAATTCAGTCAAGCTACGAGAATTTCCAAGCGAGCCTGAAAGATTTGACGATATGTTTGAATCTATTCACGAATTTTCAACAGTTCAGCATAAAGCAGATGAAATTATCAATCCAGAAGATTTGCTAAGATTCAAAGTGTATTGGGAACAGATAAATTCTCATTTGCTAGATTATTTGTTTAACAAACCAGAGCCGAAGGCAGAATATGTTATAGTTGCAATAGCTTCTCAATTACTAGTACCAATTCAAGAATAAGAAATATAGTGTTCAACAGGATGATAGATTCATCCAAAATTTGGAATAATTTGAGAAGGCGTTGTCATAGATTGATACCCGTGCCATTTAAAATTCCATTCAGTCAGAAACCATGCCTATTATAGGTGATCCAAGTATGTAGCATGTTTATGTTTATATAGATAACTCCAAGAATCAGGAAGAAATCAGAGAAACCTCATCCACTGCAGAGGTTTCAAAAATTATTCTTGAGAAAAGCTTGATCGAAGGAAACAATGATATAGAGGAGAAACCAAAGGAAACACCAGACCAAGATATGGAAATCATTCCAGCTTTTCCGACTACTGAAATAGTCTTGAAAGTTGCAGAGATACCGCCACTGGACATGTTTTATAGTCCAAGGCACAAAGCTGTCATGACCAAGTCAAAGAAGAAACGAAAGATGGAAGAATCTTAAAAACTGCCTATGGATACAACACTAATGCAAGACCTTTGGAAAGGAACTCAATCATATTTGGGGAAAGAGCTTAATAGATTATATCAATTTGCAGGTGCTTATGCAAATGCAACAATTGATAAGGTAGTAGAAGTTGAATCATTGATTTTAGAAAAGGACCATAAAATTGCTCAAATGGAGTAAGTTTTCTCTGATGAAAAGCAAAGAATCGAGAAGGATCTTTAGTCAAGCATTAATAATCTACAACAATAATTTGAAGGTCTCAAACTCAAACTTGAAAATGAAATTAAAGAAAAAGATAAATTAGTTCATCAAATGTAACAGAATATTGAAAAGCTCCAAGAAAAGCCTGAAATCAATGAAGGAAAGAAAGAAACAACAGAGTTGGAGGCATTACTGGCAACAAAACAAGCAGTTTTCTATCAGAAGTATAATTAGATTCAAGAGCGAGTTAATACCAATGATCAATTAGTTACTCATATTTCCAATCTGAGAAATTATTATGAAGAAATTGATGACAAAGTGTCAAAATACATAGATTGGCAAGATATTGCATAGGGTAGAGCAACTGATCTCCCTCGTCTTGAAGAATCAATTAAATATATAATATTTGGAGATTGGGATATTAAAATGAAGAGTGTTGAATTAGCTATTATCATAGCTAAGAATTTATCTTCCAGCATCTCTGAATATATAAAATATTCTCTTCTACAAGCCAACATGATTCATGAAGCATCAAAAGACACTCTACCAAATATCATTTTCCTAAAACAATCCTGGCAAGAGACATCAAACAAAAAATCTCTTGACATAGAAAATCTGACAAGGTTAAATATGGAGATTTACTAGTACTTGTTGATTAAGCCTCATAACCAATTGATAATGTTGAGGTGCCTCTCCAATGCAGCAGCTCAGCTTTTTATGACACCGAATAATGTAGTATTCGCAGGCCAAATGAGAATGCAGCCAATTCATCCCCCCCAGCTCAAACATATGATCAAATCATGCTAGCTCAAAGACCAGCAAGAGAATGAATCCAGGAAATAATCATAGACTGTTACAACTTATGCATTTCATTTTCCTAGTTTATAGTTTTATAGTTTAGAGTAATATTAGAAGACTTCTTTTACAAGTCTTCTATTTTTGTAATGTTAATTAGTATTTAAACCGCTTTCATGCATTTAGAAAGGGGTCCATAATTTTGAGAAGACAACTTTTGGAACTTACACTACTGTTTGAACAAAATTTATGTAATTGAAAATCTAAACCTTGAAGCTATCTTTTCAGATTTAAAGCTATGATGCAATGAGTATTATTATCTGTGTATTGATTATTTTATGTTTCTGAAATTGTAGCAAACTTATTCTTTTCTAATGATTTGTTCTAGTTTGGATTTCATTTCTCTTGTTATATAAACTCTCTTTATATGGGAAACTGGTCCCTTTATCCCCGGTTGGAGCCACCATTTTCAACGGAAAAGGAGTTGTTTTAAGCTCCCGACTGGGTGGAATCCCTAATGCTAAGGAAGTTACTTTCCAGCCTTCAACAAGATCCTAGCCCTTTCACGTGACATAGGGGAGAATAGATGAAATTCAAAGAAGGTAGAAAGTGAGTGAGTGAGGGAGAAACATCAAGGATTGGTCAAAAAAGAGGGCTAGTGAGGAAACAAGAAAGGGGCTAAGATGAGGGCATTATTTGAAGGCATGAAACATGACAAAGTAAGAGAGTAGAGCTAAGAGAGATGTTCTAGGACACAGTAAGAGAAATACTAAAATAAAAGGAAATATTAAATCTAAATCCACTACTTGAGTGAAGAATTTCCATAGAACACAAACATTGCATTTATGTTACAGGTCATTTTGTCACATTCACTCAAAAGGCCTGAAAATCGAATCAATCAACATCCTTAAACACTTTGTCATTATCCCTTTGAAAATCCCTAAGCATCACCTCTCCAAAGATTAGTGATTTTATGGGTCAAGCAACTCAAAAAAATTGTTTTTAGCCCCAGTGCACCCAAGGCTTCAGTTCACCTGCAATGGTTGCAAGTTGCATAATTGAGCATGTGCGATGGTTCTAAAATTTTGGGAAAAATAAAAAATATTTTCGAATTTTCTCCTTCCATAAGATTCTAAGGTGGTTTTAACCATTTATCATGGATATATATCTTGAATTCATACTCTAGAGGTATTATCTCTTATCCTTAGAGCTTATCCTCCTTTGTACGTGGATCTCAAATCAGATCGGTAATCCTAAACTACCACTTTCACCTTGTAAATCTACTGCCTCCTATAGAGTCTGGGTTGGATTTTGGAGATTAATAGTGCCCTCATGTTTCTACTTTGAGCTTAAGGAAGGACAAGACAATTGTGGAGACATCTACAAAGTGAAGCATCTATAAATGGTTGTAACTCTATCCTTCATTTATTAATACAAAAAAGCACTTTGTTTTCCTATACTTGTATTGTGTTGATGCTTATGTATTTTAATGCCATTTGACTCATTGATTAGAGACATTATTTTATGCTATGTGGATATTTTTTAGTTCTCTAGCTTGTTTTAGTCATTTTGCAGGTTCCATTTATAGCGCTTGGAGTTAGAGTTGGAGCTCACAATCAAGAAGAAGAGGAGGGCTTACAACAAATTTCAGGTAAGTCTCTTTTCTATATTATAATCTCTCTAAGGAAAACATATATCTTTTTTGCCCTGTTGTTTCTAGATTATGCCACTAGATATATGGAGTTCATTTTTATCTACATAAGTGAATTTTCCACATAAAAAATTGGAAACTACACTGGGGATCAATATTTCCCTTAGTAGTTTCCTTGACTTGGTCAGTTTTAACCTTTCAAAGCGACCTGAATTGAAATTTTCAGATAGTAATTGACCTTAAGAAAATATAATTCTAAGCTTGGTAGGGTTTTTTGTTTCATCTTTTGAGCAAAATTATCCCCAACACACTCTTTTTTCTTAGACAGAGTGACCCAATGAAGTCAGTCCTCTCTGTAAGTGTTATGAAACCAGCTCCAATAATAGAAGAAAAGAGAGATCAACGCCTTAGAAATAAGCCACTTCGAGGGGGAAACCTCCTTTACATTACATAAATGAACAATTCTTGGGTTATTAAATGAAAAAACCTCCTTCTATATATAGGAGTCCATGGGGTCACAATATAATCCTAGCCGACCTAACAATAATAATGTAAGGGCACAATAATAACAATATTGGGGTTACGGGGTACAACAATAACAATAATGGGGTTACACTAACAACAATAAGGGACTATATTAGTAATATAGGGACCTAACATGCCCCTCTCCTTCAATAAAGTGTTTTCCTCAATGCTTTAGTAGCTCCAGATGCTTCCGTATAAAATTCTCATCCTCCCATGTAGAATATTCAGTGGGTAAGTTCTTCCACTTGATGAGATACTCTGAAATTGATCGATTTCGTAGCTGTCGAGTTCTTGTTTCTGTGACTGCTCATGTTCCAATATGATTTTTCCTTCCTCATCAAGTTCTAGCAATATTGTTTGAACTGGAAGTTTGTCACCTATAACCTTCTTTAAGCATGAAACATGGAAAACTGGATGCACTCGTGAAGAAGCAGGAAGCTCCAATTTGTATGCCATAGTACCAATCTTTAGCAAAACCTTGTAACAACCATATTAATTTGGCGATAATTTATTATCCTTCTTAGCTTGCTTGAGGGACATTTGTTTGTATGGTTGTAGCCGTAAAAATACCCAGTCTCCTACATCAAAACTTCTCTCACTGCGATGTTGATCTACCTATTTTTTCATTCGATTTTGTGAAAAAATTATGTTATCCTTTAAGAGTTGAAGAAATTCTTGTTGATGCTCGATGTGATCTTCCACTGCTTGAACCTTATAATTTTCTCTTAAATATGATGTTATGGATGATGGATGATATCCATAAAGTGCCATAAATGGGGTCATTTTTGCTGCAGTATGGAAGGAAGTGTTATACCACCATTCAGCGAGAGGTAACCACTTGACCCATTATGTTTTCTTATCAGATACAAAACAATGAAGATATCCTTCCAAACATTTATTCACTATCTCAGCTTGACCATCAGATTGAGGATGATAAGATGAACTATGAGCTAGTTGAGTACCGAAACAAGAAAATAATTTCGTCCAAAAATTTCCAGTAAAAATGGGATCTCTGTCACTTACAATAATCTTTGGGTTTCCATGTAGCTTTTGAATTGTTTCCATAAATGCAGTAGAAATTGTACTTGATTTAAATGGATGAGATAATGCACAAAAGTGTGCATACTTGGTAAGTCTATCAACTACCACCATGATGACACTCTTTCCTTCAGACTTAGGTAAACCTATGATAAAATCCATTGAAATATCCTCCCAGCATTGACTTGGAATGGATAAAGGTTGTAGAAGACTCTAAGTCTTAATTGTCTCAAATTTATTTTGCTAGAAAACCAAACATTCCCCCACAAACTTTTGAATATCAGATTTAAGGCCATCCCAAAAAAATTCCTTCTTCACCCTGTGGTAAGTTTTTAAAAATCCTAAGTGTCCTCCTAAAGGATAAGTGTGCAATTCCAAACGAATATTTTGTTTTAGTTAGGAATTCTTACAAATATATAAGCGATTTGTGTACCATAAGGAATCATTTTCCAACTAAATGTATAAGATGTAATAGGATCTTGCTGCAACTTTTGAATGAGTGTCCTCACTACGTCCTTATTCCATTCATTCCTTGCTTTGGTTATCCAATCTGGTTGGATAATAGAAATAGCACAAAGCAATGCTTCCACCTCTTCATCCTTTCTTGAGAGTGCATCTGCAACAACATTTAGCATCCCTTTTTTGTAGATGATTTAAAATTCATAACCCAACATCTTTGTGACCCATTTTTGTTGCTCTTCTAAAGATATTTTTTGTTCAAAAATTCCCATTAGGTAAGGTGGCCATTTCTTTAGTGCATGTATTATTGCCAACATTTCCTTCTCATAAATAGCTTTATGTAAATACTTTCCTTTGATTGGACGACTTTTAAAAGTAATGTGTCTTCCCTCTTGCATTAAAACAATACCAAATCCATTTTTTGAGGCATCACATTCCACAATAAAGTATTTTG
Source organism: Pinus albicaulis (assembly GCA_034641835.2). Classification (NCBI taxonomy): domain Eukaryota; kingdom Viridiplantae; phylum Streptophyta; class Pinopsida; order Pinales; family Pinaceae; genus Pinus; species Pinus albicaulis. The sequence continues at coordinate 316,047,515 of CM076584.1, forward strand.
TGAAGTTAGGCATAGCTATGACCGGTGCTAGGCACATTGCCTCTTTAAGATGTTTCAAAGGCCTTAGTTGCTTCAGGAGCCCATTAAAATTCATATTTCTTCAATAATGTTGTTATAGGTGCTGCTATTCTCCCATAATTCTTAAAAAACTTGCGATAATACCCTGTTAACCCGATAAATCCTCGCAACTGCTTTATGGTTGTGGGGACTTTCCATTCCTTAATGGCTTTAATTTTGTTAGGGTCTACCTTAACACCCTCATGAGATACAATAGAACCCAGATATTCCACCTCTTGTACTCCAAAGAAACATTTGGATGTTTTTGCATATAATTGTTTCTCCTCCAATAGTTTGAGCACCTTGTCAACATGTTGAACATGATCCTTCCAAGACCTGTTGTAGAGTAGTATATCATCAAAAAATACTAGCACAAATTTTCTAAGGAAGGGTTTTAAAATGGAATTCATCAACCCTTGAAATGTAGAAGGTGCATTGGTAAGGCCAAAAGGCATGACCAAAAATTCATAATGACCCTCATGAGTTCGAAATTATGTTTTCAGAATATCTTCAGTCTTCATTCTAATTTGATGATATCCTGAATGAAGATCCAACTTGGTAAAATAAATTTCTCCATGTAATTCATCCAATAATTCATCAATCACGGGTATGGGAAATTTATCTTTAATAGTGAGCTTATTGAGCTCCCTATAATCTGAACACATGCGCCATGATCCATCCTTCTTGTGCACCAATACTACTGGAGCAGAAAAAGAACTTTGAATAGGTTGAATTATACCATCCTCTAACATTTCTTCAATCATACATTCAATTTCACTCTTTTGGACATAAGGATATCTGTAAGGCCTGATGTTTGGAGGAACACTTCCTGGAATCAAATGAATAACATGATCATGATCACGAATAGGTGAAAGTACTTTGGGAGTTTCAAGCACCTTTGAATGATTGTCTAAGACTTGTTGCAGATCTGGAGAAATAGATTATTTTAATGTTGGAACTTCTAGTGAGCATAATTGTGCAGTTACGCCTCATTTTTATTTCTTCAGAAGCTTTGTCATCAAATTAGAGCTTATTATCTTTCCCAGTTTCTCTCCAATACCCTGTAATTCGAATTCCTTTCCTTCCGAAAAAAAATTCAAGAAAATTCCTTGAAAATTAAAAGCTATCATCCCCAAAGATTATAACCATTGTACTCCTAGTACAACATTAGCACCTCCCATTGGAATGGAAAGAATTGGACTATTCAATACATATTCCCCCATGGTTAGCTTGATATTATGGAATTTTCCAGAGCAATTTATATTTCCTCCATTTGCAACCATCACTTGACATTCTAGTGTTGGGTATAGGAAACCATTCAATTCCTTGGCTACCTTACAATGAATAATATTATGGGTACTACTAGGAGCAATCAACACTATTACTTTTTTTCTTCTTGATATGTCCTTCTATCTTGAGAGTTTGAGGAGTGGTAATTCCTGCCAATGCATTACACGATATGGTTGGACTCATTTCTTCTTCTTCTAGGGTTGTTTCCTGGTATATATCCTCTTCTTCTGAAGTTTCTTGTTCATTTTCCTCCTCCTCTTCACAATCTATGTAAAATAATTTCTTATCAGCACACTTATGACCTTTAGTGTATTTTCTATCACAATTGTAGCAAAGCCCTTTTGCTCTTTTTTCTTCCAATTTTTGTGGTGTCAACCTTGTAGGTTTTGGAAGTCTAGGAGTAGCAACACTTCCATATTTATAGATGTGAGTGGTAGGCTTCCTTGTCGCCATTATTTTACATTCAATTTTTCTTTCCAATCTGAATGCCTTCTCCAATGATTTAGGTTCCCAAACGCAAACTTCATTTTGGATGTTATCCTTTAAAGTCCCTATGAAGAAATCAATCATGTGCTCCTATGGAATATCAGTTACCCTTATATTCAATTTTTGGAAGTCCTCAATGTGCTCCACCACTAAACCCTTTTTTTTAGATTTATCAATTGGTTAAAGAAGGTGTTTCTCTTTGTATCCTCATAATGTGTTATCATTTCCTCCATAAAAATTGACCAAGTGATAATTTTTTTACGGGAGAAAAGCCATCGATACCATACAAATGTATTTTGTTCTAAATGTAAAGTTGCAATGCGTAAATTTTGTGTGTTTTTCATATTATTGAGATCAAAATATTGCTCCATCTGTAGTATCCATGTTACGGGATCCTTGCCATCAAAATTCCTCATATCCATCTTTGGAATATGGTGGTTCTTCCATCCAAAATTGGAGTTTATGAAATCAAGATTAACATTTATTTTGTTCACATCATGAGTTTCCTCTAGTATATTTTCGCCATTACGAAACATTTCTTGCATCAACTTTTTCAAACCTTCCATGTCTGCATTTAGATCATTCTTCATGTTTTCCATGTTATCTTTCATTTTTTCTTCCATGTCATCCATCTTAGCTTCCATGCCAGCTTCCATGCCCTCCATCTTAGCTTCCATACCATCCATCTTAGATTCCATGCCTTTCTTCAAACCATCCATCTTAGCTTCCACGCCTTTCTTCAAAACTTCCATTTCATTTTTTGTTGGTCTTTGCGAGAGAAAAAATTGGTGCACTTGCTCTTTTAATTTTGATATGTCATGTTTCCATTCTTCGTCTTCATGAGTCATAGTAGAGCCTTCTAAAGGCTTAATGGGTGTTGAATTATTTTTAGGGGGGATTTTAGAACCCAATACTGATATATATTCTACAATATTCCCTTGGAATCGATTCAAACTGATTTTTCACACACAATTCTTATGCAATTCGAAAAATAAAAAATACACACATTTTTCTTTCTTTTGAGGAGCTCGATATTGAAACTAAATTATCTCTGTTATTTCAAATATTCAATATATGAAATTCAGCCCTGTAGTATCCCTCTGAATCTTCTTTAAAATGCCATAGGTCTGACTTTATTTGGATTCTTAAGGACAAAGTTATGTCTAATCTTCCACAATGCCCTAATTATGGACTGATTTAGTAGAGCAAACTTTTATGGCGTGCCACGTGTCACTATTTCCTCCTTCAGCTTTGAAATTGATACACAAGAAACTAAAATATGTTTACTTGTCGCCACTTTTTACAAAATTCCAATCCGATGCTCAGAGAGAGAGTTATGACGATTTTCGCACAGTCACCTCTTTTAGATTAAATTCGGGAGCCTGAAAAAACCCTAACTTCCATAGATCATATCTCAGATAATATTGCGAACCAAGATCTGAAATTTTTATACGAAGTTCCTCAGGATTTCGGCTTCACTCTATGAAAATTTTAGCTTTGAAACCTTTGTAGAAAAAAATTTATAGCGAAAATTCCACGATGGCATGTTTAGGTTAAATTCGGGAGCCTGGAAAAAACCCTAACTTCCACAGATCATATCTCCAAAAATATTGTGAACCAAAATATTAAATTTTTACACGACATTCCTTAGGATTTTGGATTTTCTCTATAAAATTTCAACTTTTGAACCTTCGTAGCAAAAAATTTATAGTGAAAATTCCACGATGACCTGTTTGGAGCAGTGAAACCCTAGAATCCAAAACTATGATACCAAATGTTATGAAACTAGTGCCAAAAATAGAAGAAAAGAGAGATCAATGGCTTAGAAATAAGCCACTTCGAGGGGGAAAACTCCTTTACATTACATAAATGAACAATTATTGGATGATACAAATGAAAAAACCTCCTTCTATATATAGGAGTCCATGGGGTCACAATATAATCCTAGCCGACCTAACAATAATAACGTAAGGGCACAATAATAACAATATTGGGGTTACAGGGGTACAACAATAAAAATAAAGGAGTTACACTAACAAAAATAAGGGACTATAATAGTAATATAGGGACCTAACAGTGAGTGTGATGGTTCACACAAGTTCCCATTATGCACATGCAATGGTCCTATAGAATGCAAAAATTTGTATTTCTTTACCTTGCTCCAAGTTCTGCTTTAATTCAAAAGGTTTAATTGAGTCTCTGAACTTGTCTTTGTCTCTGTAAAACCATCATTGGGTCTAAATTTGAGTGTGATTTCCTTTGGTCACTACTCAAAGGTTTGTTTCAGTATGATATGATGCATTAGACAACACACATATGATATCATATCATGCAGGAGGCATTATACAACACTACTATGGACTCTTCTTCCACCTACCTTCGGGTATATTTTTGAATTCCCCTTTAGGTTTTTATCCTGACATAGGTAATCGAGTCAGCCACCTTGTTTATTGTGATACACTAAATAAAAAATTAGAGGGGATTTCTCGCATGTACTGGAAACAGTATATTGCATTTCACAGTTACTTAGTAAACCTTTTTTCCTAGTTACCCCATTTTTGTTTTATTTGTATCTTTAATTTCTAAAATCAATCAATTAACCATGGAACAATATCCTCATTGTGGAACAAATATTTGGTAGATATTAGATTTAAACTAATGGCAAAAATTCCTGAGTCTACCAGTCAAGGAAACCCCTCTAATGGTAATCCTTGTCCTTTTCCTTCCTTTGGAAATATTGGTGCTCCGTATATGGAAACATTGTCCCTTCTCAGATTTACCATTGGTTTACCAATTTGGTTTATTTTGACCTCATTGGTTCCAAATTTCCAAACTGCTTCTCAACCAAGTAGTCCTCCACCTGAACAACATCAACCTCAAGTTGATCCTAAACTTGACACTTTTCCTTCTTCGCTTATTGTTTCTTCATCCTTTTCTTCCTCCTCTCCTGGTGAAAGTCTTGATTCATGTAACTAGGAAGATAATAAGAAAAATAAAAGGAAGATTAAGAATAAGTAAAATAAGTAGGGAGGCAACCAAGAAAACATTCCTATGAATGCAACTAATGTTGAGAAACCTTCCAAAAAACCCTGTAAATTTAAATTCCCTTGCATTCTTTGTGAGGGTAAACACCTTCTTATAGATTTCCCTAGTATTCCACAAGTATTAGAAGAATGGTCATCATATCAGCCCTTGTCATTAGCCTCGGGAGATCATGTTGGTTATAAATTGTCAACTAGTGATAGTAAGTACCATGGGAAAAAGGGTAAAGTTAAGTTTCCCTGTAGGTTATGTGAAGGGAATCATCCTATACACCTTTTTACTTATATGGATGAAGCCTCAAAAGTGTTGGTAAAACGTATAGCTTCTCAACCACGACTTATGGCTAGTTACCAAAATATTTCTCCCAATCCTCCACTAGTTGATGATGTAATTAAATTGAATCCATGTTTACTCAATCTTACTCTCTATAAACGTGAATCCCATGAGTCCATTCCAAACAAATTATTGGTTGAGAAAATGGTCGAATCGATTCCACCTTCAATTAATCACACTTTTCCCATAGAGAGTGAGGTTCATATCACTCAAGTTTTTCTTGTTTCTTCGGATCCTTTCGAACAAAGAGAAAATTAACCTATTGTCATGAAACCCCCTCCAAGTAATGACTCACTTGGTCAGCCTATTAAACAGGTACAAGTAAGTCAACCTATTTATAACAGACCATGGGTGCAAATTAGCCATCCTAGTCCCAGAATGACACAAATCTTGTCAGGGAAAAAATTATAGGGAATACCCCAAGGTCTTGTTGGTCATACAAAAAAAATGCAACAACGTTATCCAGAAAATTATTTCCAAGGTCCAAATTCCCAAAAATATCAAGGCTACCGAAACTATTAAGAAAATCTTAGGACTGGACAATCTGGTATGAGTTATCCTAACTATCAAAACAATGTGTATCAAGGTGGGATGAAAATGTCAATAGCCCAACCCATTATGTCCTATACTGGATATCCCTCACCAGAAGTTAACCTTCACCCAAAAGTTTATTGAGCTACCTAAGGGTCAGAGAAAATTTATTTTTCTTTTGTCAAGCTCATTAAAAAATGAAACATGGTCTCGGAGCATTTCTCCTTTTCTTGTGTCAAGCTCGTTAAAAAATGAAACAACCTCTCGGAGCAGAGTTCCTTTTCTTGTGTCAAGCTCGTTAAAAAATTAAATAAGGTGTCATGAGAATAGTTCTTCTCTTGTATCAAGCTCATTAAAAAATGAAACAGATCCCCTTCCAATTTGAGTCTTTGATTAGATCTCATAGATGTCGGGTCGAGTCTTTCACTCGATGTTGTAAATGAACCTTCATTCCATCCACCTATTAGTAACCAATATTCCATTTAGGTGAATGAAATGAAGCTTGGGGGGTATGTCCTTAGAATTAAGTCATTATTTTGGGGGCTTGAAAACCAATCCCAAGCATAATTTTTTCTCCGTTTCAAGCTTCTGTAAAAATGAAACTACTCTCAAGAATATTTTTTCCTTGTTTGAAGCTTGTATAAAAATGAAACCAATTTCAAGCATAATTTCCCATGTTTCAAGATTGTGTAAAAATGAAACGATCTCATCCCATCCCTCATGATTTCCATTTTTACCAACCTATTTCTACCAGATGAGCCTTGGTTTTCTCATTCCATCGTCGCCATCTGCTTGGCTGATCATATGCATTCACTTGGTTTTTTTACCCTTTCCTGAGGATCCGCTGCGATGAGTGGTACTATCATCCATCCTCTTAACCTCTACATGTTTTGAGTAGTTCCATCATGATCGGAACCAGTTTCTATCCTTTATAGCACTATTTCCTCTAGCAGGAGTCGTCTTTCAACTCTTTTCAAACTCCCAAAACATGAAAATATTGTTTATCACTTGTCTTTTTTAACTTGTTAAAGTAAATGAAAAGATGTCTGCCCAATATAGGTTTAACCCTTTTCTAGACTGGGATAGACTATTAACGAAAAAGGAATACTTTAGTCAAACATGACTAAAAGGTTCTCCTGAGTATCGTTTTTTTCCTTTTCAGACTCATGAGACTAAATTTACATAAAGGAACCTTTGGGTTAATTTTGCCTATTTTTTAAATGTTATAAACATGAAAAAGAAGTTGTGTTACACCTTCGTTGGACTCGTAAAATAATCAAACAATGTTGGACTCGTCGAACATGACGGGGCCGAACCACTCCTTATCAGGGTTCATTAAAAGTACTCATTATGATTCAACTGAAGGATGAACTTATAAATAAAGCACATGTTATCCTCCTCAAGCTTGTAAAAAATAAAGAGGTACTGGCCAAAAATGGTTGGGGAATTTGGAAAACATGGTATTTTACCTATTAATGGAAATTATTCGCTCGTAAACATGACACTCATTCAATTCATCTTCGTGATTGTTGGGTTGGGACATTTGTTTACCTCTTTGGTTAATCACACCATATCAAAAAGCCTTGGTAATTGATTTTGAGTCAATGTTGACAACTCCATAAAGTGTTGTTGATATGTTCAATAGAAGTCCTTCAGTTGACATATTCTATATTACCTTAAGCCTTACTGCTACAATTTAACCATCTCTACATCAACATGATCTTGTCTCAAATCTTGATACTCATTTTGTGTCGTTGATGGGGGATACATCAAGGCCCTCCTGCGACAAGTCGCTGCCTATCGACATCAACTCATTATCTAGGAATTTGACTTAGAAACTACTGTTGGCACCATGGATCTTTCATATCTCAATGGCTGGTTTCCTCACTTTTGAAGACAAGTCTTCATCATTAGATTTTGACTGAAATAATCTCTGCGGTGTTTGACTTCATCTCATTCATTCACACCACATAGATTGTACTATAGTACCTTGAGATCCATTATCAGTATTGGTGATTTCTCTCGCATATGTTAAAGACTTACATCATTGGACGGTAATCAGATGGTGTCTACCATGTTCCACTCTAGCTCATTTATTCACATGGCTAGACTTGTGCTATCGAGTAACGAGGTAGAATACCCCTAATCTATTTCCATTCATCTGGGCTGCGATTTCAATATTTATACAAGATTACAAAGTATGATGTCTATGATCATTCAAACATTCATCCAAGCATGGTCCCACACTCTGTCATTAGTTTAAGAGACTTCTTGATCATTGTACATGTAACATTGGTTTATATGTTGAGCAATGGTATGCTTCCCTTAGTAATGATATGATGATTATAATATGTATTGTAATAAATGATGATCTCAACCAATCTATTCTTGATCCAAACTTGTCACAAGGTAAAGGACTTCATTCCTCAATCATTTCTTTTAACTTTTCACTTTAGGGGGTAATCTGTTACAGATCATTTTGTCACATCCTTAAACACTTTGTAATTATCCCTTTACAAAGCCCTAAGCATCACCTATCCAAAAAGTATGATTTTTTGGGTTAATCATCTCAAAAAATGTAATTTTAGCCCAACACACCATGTACTTCATTTAACCTGAAATGGTTACAAGTTGCATAACTGAGCACCTGTACTGACCAGTGTATCTTGCTCTAGTTTGCAGGTGCGATGGTTTTACAATTTCAAGGAAAAAAAAAAAAAAATTAAATATTCTCTTTCAAAAAGCTTCTAAGGTGGTTTTAACCTTTTAACATGGATATATATCTTGAATTACTACTCTAGAGGTCTTATCTCTTATCCTTAGAGCTTATCCTCCTTCATATGTGGATTTCAAGCCTATATTGGTAAATCCTAAAGTGATCAGTTTTTCCCTAAAAAGATGTTGCCTCCCATAGAGTCTGGGTTGGATTTTGGAGATTACTAGTGCCCTCATGCTACTACTTTGAGCTTAAGGAATCATCATCCATTGATGCATTAGATTTAAGTTTTAAGGTTTTCTTTGTGGAAAGGAAGGATAAGACAATTGGGGAGACATCTACAAAGTGAAGCATCTATAAATGGTTGTAACTCTCTCCTTCATTTATTAATACAAAAAGCACTAAGTTTTCCCATACTTGTGTCATGTTGATGATTATGTATTTCAATTCCATTCGACTCATTGATTAGATACATTAGTTTACGCTATGTGGATATTGTAGTTTTCTTGCTTGTTTTAGTCATTTTGTAGGTTCCATTTATAGTGCTTGAAGTTAAAGTTGGAGATTACAAGAAAAAATAAGAGGAGGGATTACTACAAATTCCAAGTAGGTCTCTTTTTGTATTCTAATCTCTCTAAGGAAAACATAGATATTTTTTCCCCTATTGTTTCTAGATTAAGCCACTAGATCTAGAAAATTTAATTTGTCCATAGAAGTGAATTTTCCCCCTAACAATGTAGGAGCCACAAGTAGGCGATGGTATACTTGAAGAGGGCCTTCAAACTATGAGAGGGTCAGGATCTATGCATGGATCCTATGTTGAGTGTCATCCACAAGCATTGAAGGTTCAATTTTCTTACCCCACACATGAAATGATCATCGGCCACTGAGAAAAGCTTCCATGTATATAGAAATTGGATCAACTAGAGAGATGTAGATGGAAACCACTTAGGGGTAGGCTAGGCTTGGAGGACCAATATTTCCCCCATATAATGGTAAAGAAATAACACCACCAAGAGGGATAGGATCCCAACTAAGAACGAAGACTCCAATGAACTCATAGACGAGGAAATTAACTTGAAGGAGAAGTTTTATGCTATGTGTTATCGCCATAACCTCGTACACAAATGAGTCGAGAACCTTCATTGAACCATATCATAGATCGTGCAACTTACATTCCATGCAATGATTAACCCAGTATTGTTTCATTTAATACATGATTAGTGTATGAGACATCTAGATGGTCGGAAGACCATTCCTCCCCCCTTGATTGAGAGGGGTGACAACCAAGGCTTTGTCTCTCCCCCCATCACTATTATTCACCCCTTTTAGGATAATTAATTTAAATTTATAAACAAAATATATTTTTTGTCAATAGGATTAGATTTAATTTAAATGAGATAATTTTTATGATTGGATAAATCTTGAATATACATATCCATTTTAATTAAGATAAGATATACATGTATTATATCATTGTAGTGTCATGTTGGTATTGTACTCACACTTTCTTTCTCTTTGGTTTTCATAATTCTTCTCTCTATATAATAGTTATATGGCTCAAATGAATATTACCAATGACTCTAGAATACTTGGAGGAATATTAGATCCTTCAAATATTTTCATTACTTTGACTCAAAAGGATGAAAATCATGTTTATTATGATCAATGCAAGCCAAAAAAATTATGCAACTATATATATATATATATATATATATATATATATATATATAGATAGATAGATATAGATATAGATATAAAATTTAAAAATTTATTGCCTTGGGAGTTAACATGTTTTTATTGGAATCCATATCAAATGAGAAATTTGTTTTCTTGCCAGGTAAGCAGATCCATGAAGCTATATGGCTCGACAAGGAGGAGCTACATATGATAAACACAAAAAAAACTTTCTTTATTAATTATAAAGATAGATATTTCTAAAACTAATGATAGGGCAAGTTTGTTTGTATTTGAGGATGTTAATGATACATTTGTGGGCTTTAATATGCAAATTGTAAATTAGGTGACAAGTTGTGTATCCTCTATTTCATTTTCCATAGAGAATTGAAATACCTTTTTATGTTCATCCTCACATAGATAATCTTTATAATATTTTGAAGACTATGTAATGGCATAATGATAAAGTTAGTATGATTGTGGCACTGACCATTTTTATCAACTATTGTGGACATGAAACCTCTAGATTTCCATGGCTATACAACAGTGACTCATAATTTGCTACCATACACCAGATGTTGATGGAAGGAAAGCAAGTTCCATAATTCCACCTTCAGGATGCAATATTGTGCATTGGGACACCTTTGTGTTCCTTCAAGTGAGCGTACCAAACTGGTCTAGGAGGCACATTACAATCGTGTAATAGGGAAATTTGGTGTGAGAATATAGTGGCAACATTGTGGAAGTATATATATATATATATATATATATATATATATGTAGATATAGATATAAAATTTAAAAATTTATTGCCTTGGGAGTTAACATGTTTTTATTGGAATCCATATCAAATGAGAAATTTGTTTTCTTGCCAGGTAAGCAAATCCATGAAGCTATATGGCTCGACAAGGAGGAGCTACATATGATAAACACAAAAAAAAATTTCTTTATTAATTATAAAGATAGATATTTCTAAAACTAATGATAGGGCAAGTTTGTTTGTATTTGAGGACGTTGATGATCCATTTGTGGGCTTTAATATGCAAATTGTAAATTAGGTGACAAGTTGTGTATCCTCTATTTCATTTTCCATAGAGAATTGAAATACCTTTTTATGTTCATCCTCACATAGATAATATTTATAATATTTTGAAGACTATGTAATGGCATAATGATAAAGTTAGTATGATTGTGGCACTGACCATTTTTATCAACTATTGTGGACATGAAACCTCTAGATTTCCATGGCTATACAACAGCGACTCATAATTTGCTACCATACACCAGATGTTGATGGAAGGAAAGCAAGTTCCATAATTCCACCTTCAGGATGCAATATTGTGCATTGGGACACCTTTGTGTTCCTTCAAGTGAGCGTACCAAACTGGTCTAGGAGGCACATTACAATCGTGTAATAGGGAAATTTGGTGTGAGAATATAGTGGCAACATTGTGGAAGTATTTTTATTGGATAAAACTTTGACAGGATGTTTGCAATTACATAAGGTCCTGCACCACTTGCGCCATTGTCAAACAAACCATTAAGAAGAACAACCTGTACACCCATTTTCCTACTCCTAACTAGCCTTGGGAATCCATATCGATGAGTCATATGTCTGGCCTTCCTTCTACCAAGCATGGTATTGGTGGTGCGTTTGTGGTTGTTGTTAGATTCTCTAAGATGGCCATCCTAACTTCCTACAAAAAGAGTATCATAATAGAAGTAATTTCCAACCTCTTCTTTGAATGGGTGTGGGTACATTTTTGGATTGTATAGACCATTATATCAAATCAGGATAATAGATTCCTAAGTGCATTATGGTCAATCCTTTGGTCATTATTTCACACCATGCTCACCAAATAAATTTTCTTCCACCCCTAGACTGATGGCGAGACATATATCGTCAACTGGATGATCATGAAAATTTTGTGAATGTACAACTCCAAGAATCCATGCACATGGGATGAGAGTCTCTCATGTGTTCAACACAACTACAAAAAATATCTCCATAGCTCAAGTAGCCACAACCCCTTTCAGGTGAACCTGGTATTTCAACAATTAGGTCCCATTGATGTCATGCTACCCCTTGCAACTTCATAGGTCAAATATGCACATGTTCAATATGAATTTAACAAAGCTACCAGGTTTATTGAAAAAATTCAACACATCTGCCAATAGGTCCGTGATATCTTACATAAATCCAATACTGAGTATAAACAATTCCATGATCAACATCGAGTGCCACAAAAGTTTCAAGTGGGACACATGGTTTTGTTGCATGTGTAGAAGGAAATCCTTGCAGGGACCCTTTGGAAGATTTAGCCACTCTCCTATGGACCTTAAACCATCACCAAGGTTGCGGGTGACAACACCTTTGAGCTAAATATCCCCCTCTTCATTGGTGTGCACCCAGTTTATAATGTGGACCACCTTTGGCCATAATTTCCACCATTGTTGAACACATCAGAAATTGTAGAGCAACTAACATCGACAAAGCTCAACCCATATTGCATTGAATAGAACACAACTAATCAGATCACGGGCACACATATTAAGCACACCTTCCAAAAGAGGGTCCAATTGTTTCAATTTATCAAAGCAGACCAACTCTTGCACCAAGGCAAGTGGCTCACCAAGGGCCAAGTTCAACAAAAGTTTTCCCATATCATGGAGGCACTCAACATAATGTATATCATATATTCCTAGGGGGTAGGACTTATCCAAGTGGATATTAGTGCCCACCCACCTATTCCACTGGCTCATAGCTCAATTTTCATATTTTGGGTATTTTTAGGCACTGGACTTCCGGAGTCGTTTTGAGGCCCTAAATAACGTTTTTTGGGAAAATAACTCAACCTTAGTCATATACCATCATCAACAATAAGAAATTGTAGTATTTGGATATAAATTTCCAATATGTTTTCATGCACACCAAACAGAGATCATATGCAAGGTTATGACCACAGAAGTACCATAATATAATAGGTACCATAAAGCACACAATGTTTTGTACATAGAAGGGTTCAAACATAATCTTTTAATTGTCAACTAGATGTTCAATCAAGGTTATGATCTCACTTTTCGTGTTAAATATTGTGAAATAAGGAATATTGTTTAAGGAAGAGTGATAAGGACTCTAGGCAATGTATATATTGTTAATGAAATTCAAGGAAAAAATGCTACATTGAACAGACATATGAGGGTTAGTTATGGAATAAAAGGCTAGGACACTTGAGCTTTGAAAGTTTGGTAAAAATTTTAGAACACAACCAGTGAGAGATATGCCCAAAATATTGAAACCAACCATTTCTATATGCAAATCTTGAAAACATGGGAAACAAACAAGAGTGGGCTTCAATCAAAGGAGTACTTGAAATCAAGGTCACTAGATATTGTTCAAACAAAATCTATTGGAACCAACAAGAACACCAACCCTACAAGGTGAAAGTTACTTTCTATTGTTTATTGATGATTATATTAGAATGTTTTGGGTTTCATTTCTCAAAGAAAAATCAGAAGCACTAAATACTTTCAAATCATTCAAATCCTTAGTTGAAAATTAAAGTGATATAAGAATTCAAATGCCTAATATTATACAGAAGAGGTGAATTGACATCAAATGATTTTAATGAATTCAATGAGAAGCATGGAATCAAGAGACAACTTTTAGTTATAATAACTCCATAACATAATGGAATCATATAAAGAAAGAGCATATTGGTACAAGAAACAATGAGAACAATGTTTCTAAAAGCCAAATTACCAGATAAGTTTTGGAAAGAAGTAGTTTTTGTAGCAGTTTAAATCATGAAAAAATCATAACACTAGGTTAACAGTGACAAGACACCATATGTGCTATGGAAAGATAGACCAACTTCATTTAAATATTTCAAATTTTTGGAAGCAAATATTACATGAAGATAAAAGATGATAAATTGGGAAAATTTGATTCTATAGTAGACGAGAGAGTTCATCTTAGATACTCAACAATAATTTTTTCATGGTGTTCGATACTGCCAACATACAGGGGGGTCTCGCCGATGTGAAGTCCCAATTACACCTCACAAATTTTGGAGTAAAATTCTAAAGTATCGACCCGACCAACATAACACAAAGGTTCATCTTGGTTTCAATGGATAAAATAAGAGATTATATATGTAAACCTTGAATAAGAAAGTAATTTGACATTGTGAAGCACCAATTGCAGGATCTAAAAGGAAACCTTTATGAGGGGAGACAATAAATGAGCCTATAAGAGGAAAGTAATAGTATTATCCTAGAATAGTAACACGAGAGCATGGAAAGGTTCATTAGCAAAATAGTTCACACAACTGTATTAAAGAGAATATAACACACATTCAACAAGATGAGTACTAAAGCCACTGAAATAGTTCAATTTCTCCAGTACATATGAACGCAACATATATCGTAAACATCCCAAGAATAGTCCTAAAACATTTTTGATACATGCATGAAAATGTGTTGGTTCATAGAGCTCCAATTATAAGGTGAAATATACAAGTACATAAATTACAATGGCGAACACTAGTTCCAATAGTGGAACATTAAGTCACTCCTTGCTTCTCCAAAGAATAGTTTTCTCTCATATGCCAAGTAGAGAAGCCAAGACTAGCTCTCCAAAACTTAAGCCTCCAAAATCCTTTTTCCTGAGTTATGAGGTTGCTTCTCTAATGAGGGGAATGACCTTTCATATCCCCATGTCTCTTTAAATACCCTCATTACTCTTGTACTTATAATGTGTCCTTGGGACTTCTAAACTCTTGAACTTCTAATGAATTTTGGGCTTCTCCTAAAAACATTTTGTCCATATATGACTAAGTGACTTTCCATATTCCACATATGACTCTTGGACTTCCACGCATTACATTTTGTCCTTTTATTTGATTATACATCATTACATTCTACTTGATGATGTGGCATGATACATGGATACACATTGACCATTATATGACACTTATACAAGTTACAACTTTATAATGATGACATGGAATTCATGATGAGCTGCCAATGCCAAGTTTTCTTCCTTGTTGATTGATTTTGCATTCTTGATGATAGATGTGGTATTTACTTTATCTTTATGAAATATCCACTTTTTTTCTCATCCTCACTCTCCAAAGGGTATTTGATCAATATCAAAATTCTTTTAGCCATCATTCAATTTCTTCTATCTATCTCGGTCCATCATTTGTTTCAAGTTCTCATGATAGCATCTCTAGTGCTTCTTTTCTACAAGTGTTTCTTCATGCTTCTCCTTGATATTTTCTCTTTTCCATGTTTGGAAGGTACTCCTGCCAATGAAAATCATTCATGATGGGGAAAGATTAGTTTTAAAAACATCTATCCTATCACTACCTATCTCATAGAATGATTTCCTCATGATAAGCATGTGAGAGGGTTAAAATAAGTAGACTTAATTAAGAGGGTGTAGTCAAACTCATCAAAGGATTAGGAGGGCTCCACTGTTCATTTTTATTTCACCATGCACTATGAGGAAGATCTCTCCTTGGTCCAGTGCAGTGAGGGAAGCAGAAGTGACAAGGTGGAAGGCTTCATCCTTCATGGTTACGCCATGCGCTCCAAAGAAAAGTCAGGAAAACCTAAAAGCGCAGTTTGACTAGTCAAGGGTGAGGGGATGAATCCTTCAGCCTTAACTAATATTCCATGCGCTCAAAGTAAAGTTCAATGGAATTCTTAGGGCACATGAGTGCATTATAAAGGAGGGAAGGTGGAAGGTTCAGCCTTCGGGATTGCGTTATGCACTCAAATGGGAAAGAAGACTCCAAGGAGGGCACAATTTGACTGGTCAAAGGCAAGATGAGGCTTTCTTCAACCTTCCCTATTGTTCCATGTGCTCTAGAAGATGAAGTTAGGCCAAGCTTTGGTGTATAGCGCATTGGGGAAGGGGGAAGGGTGAAGCTGCAACCTTCGAGAGGGTTCCATGTGATCTAAGGAAAATGAGGCTTGAGAGATGATCAACTTGTCAAAAAAGGTCTTACAGACATGTTTAAAAATTCCCTTCATGTTAATGTGTGAAATGGATCGATAATATTGTGAATTAACATAATAAAATAATATAAAGCCAAATCTGAGCAAACATAAACAAATAACACAGTATTTGATTACAGAGTTCACCATAACCTCCCTTCCTACCTTTCCGGGTCGCTTCTCAATCAGAAAACCGCTCTTATTTGGCTTCAAATGTGCACTTACAGCAATGGCCTCAAAATCAGAGGTTCAGATGTAGAAAAGGAATGCAAAATCGAAAACAGCACGAAAAATCATGAAATTTGAGTATAAATTTGACCATATTTTGACCAGGTGACCTCTGGACCTCCCAAAAGCCAATCTCCACCTGTAATTATGCAAAATCTGGAGAAATCCTCCAATCTGGAGCACATCTGCTGACTGTAGCAAAGGTTCGCTAAATCTAGCTAACGCGCTTCTAGTTCCTACAACTCATAAATGAAATTTTGTTCTCCACATAACAACAATGTGAATGATGCATTGGTTAAATAGGTCGAATGGGGGAGAGGAGGTCGGAGGTTCAACTCCACTCAATCTCGTTTTGAGGCGTGTACCGCGTTATATATCCTGTGGAGTATGCACTATTTTGATATATATTGTTTTATTAAGGTTTTAAAACAAACCTTATCGTCGTATCACATTAATCTCCCAACGCGATTTAATGCATATCATATATATTATATGAGAAACTTTATCTGCCTGCATATAAAACTTAACCTCTGAATCTTATCCTCCACATGGGCTTGATACATATGATGTGTTGTATTGGAGGTAGGGGTGGCGGAGCTGACAACTATGGTGGGCTCTGTCCCCCATTTAATTTTCCCCCAAATATATTAACCATAATATAATTTTTATCCACCTTCGAAACATGAACTATCCTTCGGATCCATGGTTAGCCGGATTTCGTGAAGTCATTGCTAGATTTGGAGGTCAAGGGTTCAATTCCCTTAGAGACTTTTTTTCGAATTATTTGAGCCATTTTTTCCATTGTTTCAATGCAAACTCATGGGGTTATGTGGTGCCATGTGGCCTCATTTTTGAAAAAACTAGACAAACTTCGACGGAGCATAGAATTCGCATAGGATGCCCATTTGACATGCAGTTCATGGCGTTGGGTCCATATCGTCGAGCACTTCAACATCGTACCATGTGCCGACACATTTGAAGCCTTTTGAAGATGATATTTTTCGTTGATCCACCTGGATCACTCCTTTCCACTGAGAATTTGTTGGACCACCAAAAGTTGGTTTTATTTTGGAAACAAGTGAGGATATAATTCCTTCACTCTCCCTATTTATATCCATCGAGACTTGTTGGGATTTGTGCCTTTGGGTCTGATGCGCAGGTATTCCACATCTCTAAGTCTTGAAGTTTTGACCCTTTTTTCCAATATTACATCCTCCTGAAGTTCATTAATGTATTCTGGAGCGAAGTATTCTATGGATGGTACTTGAATTCGTTCTTCTTGATCATCGATCATAGAAGGCTCATAAAGGCACAAATTTTCCACATTTACGATGGAATAAATTTGCATGTAAGGTGGAAACTCTAAACAAAAATCGTTATTACCAATCTTGTCCAAGATTTTGAAAGGACCATATCTAATTGGTTTTAACTTTTTACCTTCAACTTGAAGTCTTTCCTTGCTAATGTGTAACCAAACTTGATCACCCACCTTGAAGTTATGATCCACCCTGTGGTGGTTGTGTCTTGCATTGTAATGTTCCTAAATCTTATCGAGTTGTTCTTGGACTTCTTGTTGTATCGGCTGAATCATTTTGATGAAGTGACTAGCTTTGTCCTTCTCATTTCACCCATTTGTTACAACATCTTTACCAAAATCAAATTCCAAAGGAGACTTAGGTAAATACCCAAAACAAGTCTTGAAAGGAGATCACTGAGTAGAAGAGTGATTTGCTTGATTGTATGCATGTTGTATGTAAGGTAGATGTTCATCCCAAAGTTTTGGATGCTTGTTGATGTATCCCCGAAGCAATTGAACCATTGTTCTGTCGACTACCTCTGTCTGTCCATCTGTCTGCAGATGAAATGTTGTGCTCTTCTTCAATTTTTTGTCCATGAATTCCCACAAACTTGACCAAAACTGACCAACAAATATGGTGTCTCGATCAGATACAATTGATGTGGGTAATCCAAAATGAACCCATACATTTTCAAATAATAACTTATTTGTTTGTTCAGCTGTGACCTGTTTAGTACATGGTATTAAAATACACATTTTACTGAACCTATCCACTACTACATACAAGTAGTCGTGACTTTTTCTAGACATAGGTAATCCTCCTACAAATTCCATTGAAATTATTTCCCATGGACGATATGGAATAGGTAATGGAGTATAAAATCCAATCTTTTTGCTACTAGGTTTGCTAATAGCACACATAGAACATCCTTTTACATATTTTGATACAGTATCAATCATTCTTGGCCAGTAACAAAATATTTTTAAGATGCGCAAATGTCTTGTTAACACCAAAATGTCCTACAATTAGAGAAGTATGGGCTTCTCTTATCACGTGAACTCTTTCATTAATTGGAATGCACAATTTTCCAAGATGATATAAAAGTTTGTCATGGAGATTATAATAAAATGCTTCACTTTCCTTACCATTTTTTAAAGTTTCATAAATTTCCTTAAATTCGTCATCATTAGCATATTTTCTATATATCCTTCATGTGATATTACATTGTGCTTAAGAAGTGTTGATATATTGATGATTGGTCTGGATAATAAATCAACAACTTTATTATGTACGTCTTTCTTATATCTCACTACTAAATGAAATTGTTGTAGAAAACCCATCCAACGATAATGTCTTGATTGTTGCAACTTAGTTTTTGAATGAAAATATTGAAGTGGTTGATGATCTATGTGAATTATTGTTTCTTTACCAAGCAAATAATTTTTCCACTTCTTGACGCTTTAAACTAGTGCATATAATTCTTTATTGTATGTAGGATAGTTAGCTACCGCTAAAGTAAAAGTTTCAGAATGAAAGCATATAGGTATTTTGTGTTGCAACAACACAACTCCCATGGCATAGTTACTTGCATATGTTTCTAACTCGAACGGCTGCTACAAATCTGGCAATGACAATACTGGTGTAGCACTTATCTTTTCTTCAGTGTGTCGGAGGCTTTCTGCTATTTGCCTCCCCACTGAAACTCTTGTTTAATACTTGTTAAATCATGCAAAGGAGTTGCAATAAGAGATAATTTTTCAATAAACTTTCTCTAATACTATGTTGCACCTAAAAATATCCTAACTTTTTTAGTAGTTCTTGGGTGTGGCAAATTTACAATAGACTCAACCTTTGAAGGGTTGATCTTTAACTCACCATTCCCTACAATATATCCTGAGTAAACTAATGAAGTTCTGCCAAATTCACATTTGGACAATTTTACATATAATTTTTCTTTTCTTAGGACATCTAATATCTTCTTTACATGCTTTGCATGATCATTTAAAGTCCTACTAAACACAAGAATATCATCTAAGTAAACTATTACAAAATTATCTATGAATGTTCTAAATACATCATTCATGACGCACATAAATGTAGTTGGTGCATTTTTCAAGCCAAAAGGCATGACCATCCACTCGAAGGGTCCCTTCTTGGTCTTGAAAGTTGTCTTCCAAATATCCTGTTTAGCAACTTTGATCTGATGATATCCACTACGCAAATCCATCTTAGTAAAATACACAACATCCTTCAACTGATCTAACAAGTCATCAATATGTGGAAGCGGATAATGGTTGTTTATTGGGATATTGTTCAAGGCTCTGAAGTCGACACACATCCTCCATGAATCGCCCTTCTTTCGAACCAAAACAATAGGTGAACCACACGGAGAAGTGCTTGGATGAATCATACCTTGATCAAGCAGTTCTTGAACCTGCTTCTTTATTTCTTCATTCTCTAATGTTGATAACCTATGCATTACAATGTTAGGTAGAGAAACATCATATTATAATTGAATTTCATGTTCAATTTGTCGCTTGGGAGGAAGACCTTAGGTTCCTGAAACAAATCATTGTAAATAGAAATAACTTTAACAAGATATTCTTTCAGTTCGGGATGACATCCTTCGAAGGAATTGGAATCTGCAATGTCCTTTCTTTTTACAACCATAAGCATGAATTATTTGCTAGAATTTATTATTATCTTCATATGTCCTGATTTAATGAGTGAAAAATTATCTCTGAACTTATGAGCTCTGATGGTGTAATTCACTCCATCTTTAGTTAACTGATATTTGTTTTCTTCTCAATAGAAAATATCTTTTCTATCATACAAAAATGGACTACCAAGTACAATTCCACATATATCAAGTGGGACTATATCTAATTCTACCTCATCCATAAATTGTGAGCCTATGGAAAAACAAAGTTTACATTGTTTAGATAGTTGAAGTCTTGTTTTTTCACAAACCCATCCTAATGGATATGGTATTGGATGATAAGTGGTTACAATGCCCAAATTTTTAACAAGATTTTTAGAAATCAAATTGAATTGTGACCCGCTATCAAAAAAAGTATCAATTTTGTTATGTTTAGCAATTAATCTAATATGAAAGAGCTCTCTTCTTTTCTTTTCATCATTTGCCTCATTATGAACTTTAGAAGAACTAGTACTAGCAATAGGATTTTTACCTTTAATGCTCATGGCTATCACCTTTGTTTCATCTCCCGAATATGATCCCAAGTCTTTGAATGTAGATGCAACATTTTTTCACTCCATTTTGAATTTCTTTTGTTTCAGCTCTGGATGAAGCTTCCAACAATGAATTTCATCGCGACCCTCTTTCTCGCAATGTGAGCAAGTCACTTTTTCCTTTTTAATTTTCGTTGTCTTTTTCATTTTTTGCTTTCTTTCACTTTATCATTACTTTCTACAGATTTGGATAAAGGTACAAATTCTCTATTCTTCCCTCTATATTCTATGTGAGTGGCTTGTACTAAAACATCATCTAAGCTAGTAGGATTTAACATCAAAATAGTATGTCGTAAATAACTATGTAGACCTCCAATATAATTCAATAAATTTTCTAGAGAGTCTAATGCTATACCTAACATTAATGCACGCTTTCGAAATTCTTGTGTATATATTTGAACATTTTGACCTTTAAGTTGACGCAAAGTTTCCCAACTCATCATAGCTTTTTGAACATAGGCTAAAGGATAAAATTGCTTCCTTAAAGCATAAATAAATTCGCTCCATGATGAAATAATCTTTCCATATATTTGAAGGTCAGTTTGATTTTACCCGCTCGCATAGAAAACTTAACCTCTGAATCTTATCCTCCACGTGGGCTTGATACATATGATGTGTTGTATTAGAGGTAGGGGTGGTGGAGCCACCAACTATGGTGGGCTCTATCCCCCATTTAATATGCCTCCAAATATATTAACCATAATATAATATCTATTTGCCTTCTAAACATGAACTATCCACCAAATCCATGGTTAGCTGGATTTCGTGAAGTCATTGCCGGATTTGGAGGTCAAGGGTTTAATTCCCTTAGAGGCTTTTTTTTTTTAATTCTTTGAGCCATGTTTTCCATTGTGTCACTGCAATGGGGTTATGTGACGCCATGTGGCCCCATTTTTGCAAAAACTACACAAACTTTGACGGAGCATAGAATTCACATAGGATGTCCATTTGACGTGTCGTTCATGGCGTTGGGTGTGTATCTTCAAGCACTTCAACATCGTATCATGTGCCGATGCATTTGAAGCCTTTTGAAGATGAGTGTTTTCGTTTATCCACCTGGATGAAGAGAGAGCACTTTTTTCTTCAACAAGGGCTCACTATTTATTTTTTGTACACTTTTCATCCTAGGCTAGTTCAATTTGACCCAAATTTGGGTGCTTGACCATTTGGAGTGTGCTTTTCATTGAGGTAGACCATAAGAATGAAGCCACTTTTCCCAGATGGCTTTTCATTGCATTAGGAGGATAGGAGGATATTTGCATTGCATGTTTTTTCTCTGCAAAGGGTGGAAGAGGTTCATGCTGCTAAAAAGGAGTGCTTTATGTGTCATTTATGGAAAATGTGACCAAAACTCAGTGAGGTGAGTGAGTATGAGCAAGAAAGGTCACGTGACTACCCTTGGTAGGATCATAATGTGCAACATATTTGGGGTAATATTGAGAGGGACTCATTGCACCAACCTTTGGTAGTAGGATTGCATTACTGATGCTTATGGATAGGTTTATATACACACTCTATAAGAGGGAAAAATGGTTCATAACTTGCACTAGGCTGAAGGACCAAAATGGGCTTCAAAATGGCTAAGTGTGTGATCAGAACTAGATCATGGACCTAAGTGATAGCTCAAAATTCAAAGTGTTCAGAAGTGTGCCAAACCTGAGTTACCGAATAGATCTTGTCTTCCTAATTCCGGCGACGTGAACGGTTCAATTAACCGACACCATATTAAGAAGTTATTGTAGTTTGAAAAGTCCAGTAAACTGCAAAATTTGGACTTTGACCAAGTTTGACTTGGATTAGGAAAAATTTAAAAGAGAATATTCTAGGGAATATTCTTGGAATATTCCCCAGAATATTTTGTATGGACCAATCGGCGTTTGACAAGTGGCATGGTCGCATTGGTCAGTGGGTTGACTTTGTTTGAAGATTGGCCAATGAATGGGCGATAGGTGGCCAGCCATGAGGCCACCATATGTCCCCGGGACGGTGGTGAAAATTTGGTTTTGGACTACACCAGAGTCGAACACGGGACCTCCTCGCCCGCAGCGCCCGAGCCTTACCAACTCGCCTACAATCGTTCCTTAACCTACTATGGTTGTCAGCGCTATTTAACGTTTCAAATGTTAGCACTTGAGGGAGGGGACCGCCAGCAATCCCAACCTGCTAGCGACCCCATGGGAGTGGTCACATGTCATTAACAATAAACCATCACATATTATGTTATCTCTGACAGTTATGTAACCACGACATTTAACTCTAACCGACAACCTTGTCACACATACTCCGTAGACTCCGTTAGGCCGACGGTTATGGAAAACTTCGTGGCTTAATAAACCCTCACCGGTTAAACACATTCACATGGTAGATTTAACTTAAAACAGTTGCTCCGAAGGTTTGTTAACGCGCTCCTAACTCCGGTTTCAATGGATTTCAACTACGGTTTGTGCGTAGTTTACGCCAACGGTTACAATGAACTAACCGCGTGGTTTGTGGCATGTGGCCAACCACTAACCCAGATTTTATTGTTGCGGTTAAATTTGGTGGATAACTTGGAGCGCGCCCCAAAATTTGGGGAGTTGGCCAAATTTTTCTGGATTAACTGTAGTTGCTCCATTTTTGGTGAGGTTGATTTAGGGGTCACTGGACAATTTGAGTTTAGGCTCTATCTTGGGCTAGATTCACCCAATTTTTGGGGTGCCAATAGTCAATTTCAACTATCTCCAAAATTCCAAACTCAATAGAGTGGGTTGCAGAGCCATCAGAGAAGTTTTGAGCAGGTTTTTTCTTTAGTTAAGTTCAAGGGGCCACTAGGGCCACCATGGGCCAGCAACAGTTTGAGGCCTAGCCAAGGGAACTTGAGACCTTATTCAGGAATCCAATAGTCAATTTTGGATGTTTCAAACATTCTGGAACTAATGGTGTGGTTTGAAGATTTTGTAGAGTATTTTTGAATTTCAAGATGCTTCAGTGAAGTTCCAGGGGCCACCAGGGCCAGCAAGTGTCAACAGTAGTTCGGGGCCTAGCTAGGGCAGCTAGAGGCCTTATGCAGCAAACAAATAGTAATTTCTAACTATTTTGATACTTTTGAATCCAATGGAGTTTTTAGAAGCTTTTTAGGACTTCTAGGAGGTTGAGAATCCATCGTAGAAGTCAATGACCTTAGTGCCAAGGGGTGCCAACAGGTGTTGGAGGTGAAACCAGAGCAGTCGGAGGCCATTTTCAGTGAACCAATAGTCTATCCTGACTATTTTTAGCATTATGAATCCAATGAAGGATTTTTAGAGAAATTTGAAGACTTCTAGAGCTCTAGAAGCTTCAGGGAAATTTTGGGCAACCCAAGGCAAACCGTGGAGGAAGGCCTGGTTTAGGAATGCAATGCTCATTTTTTAGCAAATGATCAGTAGATTTTTGGTGTCTGATGTGTGTTGGAGATAGTAGGTGTGGTTTCAGGGACAGGAAAATAATTCTGAATGAGTTAGCGCCACAGAGAAGCTTAGTGTAGTTCATAGCACTGACAAAAGGAACCAAGTCTCCAGGAGCCTAGATCTATTTTCAGAGTGATGACAGCCATGACAGGGATATAGATGGTATTCTAAGCCCTTTGGTTCAGTTCAATAACCATTGGAGTTAAGTGTGGAACTTGTAAAATAAACTTTACCATAATCCCAAAGAGCCAAGTCAAGATGAAAAAAGCTCCAGGAGACGTAGCCCATGGTATTCGGGTGAACTCCTAGATTAATTTTTTTGCTATGTGTGGATGTTTTATTTCTACATTATATTTTTTTTACACATGTTTAATTTCAGCAAAAACAAATGGACTTAAGACACTTAAACAGTTAAAAATCATACACCTATTTCAAGTACAAAATTCCACAAATGTCAAGTATAAGCTAGATCTTTTGTTTGTTTAATTGAGTGGGAAGTTCTTGAAAAGAATAACAAGTTATCCAACCCATTTTCAGATCAGGTTGGTATCATAGCACTTGGTTTCTTGATTGAAAAAGAAATAGCTTGCTTGTTTGACTTGAAAGGTGTTTAAACAGTGAAAATAATTTGAGTCTTTGATTGTTTGCAAACTGACTGTTGCTTGAGTTTGCTAGAGGTGAAGGGAAATATACTGATAGCTAAGTCCAAGAGAGGAAAAGAAGGAAGAAAGGGCTGAAGGCATCTTCCTTACCCAAAGGACCTCAAGGCAACCCTTGAAGCACAAAAGGGTTTGTTTGGCTACTTGAATAAGAGCTTGTCTTTACAACCATTTTTGTTCAAAAGCTTTGTCAATTGTTTTGAAAGATTTGGAATTATTGTTGAAGTTATTTTGTTCATTTTCATTATGACAACTTCATCAAATGAGGTTTCAAAATCCTACTCCTTCACAAGATTCTTCGATGAAGAGTACAGAAGCGAGACTTCTATATATTGAAGGACATGGTGCAAATTTTGTTTGAATATAGAAGAGAAAGCACTATAATTCGTGAGAAATTGTTTGCTATGAAGAAAGAGAATGAAGAAATTCTTCAAATATTGCATGAGATGGAGATGTATCTCCAGCAAGCCCAAGAGGCCTTAACCAAGAACATATGTGAAGCAAAGGTAATTCACTCAAATTTGTCTTCAGTTTCCTCTTCAGAAAGATGTCTTGGTTCATTTGAAAATCACACTAGAGGTATCGGGTCCAAGTTAATGTTTAAAATGGGCTATGAAGTCAAGGATCTAGGAAAACATGCACAAGGCATGGTTGATCCTACTTTGGTTGAGGAACAACCTAAGAAATTTGGTATTGGTTATGTGCAATCTAATGGCGAAGACTCCAAAGCCATGAAGGCATGTGAGGCAACTTCAAAGAGAACTTTTGTTCTAAGTTCTAATACACAAACATGTCAATTTTGTTTTCAAGTTGATTGCCATTTTTTGAAGCCTATGTTGCAGCAAGAATATTGTAGACATGCAGCTTGTGGCGAGCATGCAAATTCAGACAGTTTTCAAGACATAAACACTGATGTTAGTCTGCAAAAGAAATTTGGAGCCTCTACTAGTTCATCTCCTCAAGAAGGCAAAAAGGATGGACATGAAAAGTAGCATTTGAGGTGTAATTCTTCCCATATTCAAGTTGATTATGTTTCTGCAAGGCATGACAATTCTGCATGCTTAAATGGAAGAAAGAGTTTTTGTGCATATTGTGGTATGTTTAACCATGATGTTTCAAGATGCTGGAAGAGGATGAAGGCATACATGAAGCAGATGAAGCAAAAGCAACTTTCAAATAAGGTGCATAAGACTTGCACACATTTCCAGAAAAGGGGACATGTTGTTTCCCAATGTTTGACATTGCATCCAACTAACTGTCCCAAGCACATGCAGCAAGAGGAGAGAAATACTGGCGAAATTGGAACCAAGGATTCCATTATTGATGTGAGAACGGATGTTTCACATGAATAATATTTTCAGCAACAAACGTCACCATGGAAATGGCTTGGTAAAAAGTGGTTTGACTTCTTGACATAGTAAGACATACACTCATTTGTAAATATGAAAATCTTAGTTATGTATGCATGTTTTATGCTATAATCTCATGTTTGTTTGAGCCACCTTTGATCGATGATCAAGGCAGCGATGCTCAACTACCTTCTCTAAATTTCTTGCCAGAAATTTCTGAGTGAGTGCAAGGAAAACAGTGCTTAACAGGAGGACAAGGACATCCAGGAAGGGAAGTGTCAACTACCTTTGAGTTGTGGCTCAAAGGCACTAAGCCATGCAATTCAAGTGTATGGAGGCTGAAAATAAGAGGGTGTTGTACTCTCATCTATTGTACAGATCAATATATCAGTCTTTTGGGGTCCAAAAGATTCCTAATGGGGAGGTGTGATCAGAACTAGATCATGGACCTAAGTGATAGCTCAAAATTAAAAAAAATTGGAAGTGTGCCAAACTTAAGCGACTGGAAAGATCTTATCTTCCTAATTCTAGCGCTGTGAACGGTTCAAAAAACTGACACTGTATGAAGAAGTTATCGCAGTTTGAAAAGTCTAGTAAACTGCAAAATTTGGACATTGACCAAGTTTGACTTGGATAGGGAAAAATTTTAAAAAGAGAATATTCTAGGGAATATTCTTGGAATAATCCCTATAATATTCCATATGGACCAATCGATGTTTGACAAGTGGCATGGTAGCATTGGTTTGTGGGTAGACTTTGTTTGAAGATTGGCCAATGAATGGGCAACACGTGGCCAGCCCTGAGGCTACCACGTGTCCCCTAGATGGTGGTGCAAAATTGTTTTTGGACTCCACTAGAGTCAAACACAGGACCTCCCCGCCTGTAGTGCCCGAGCCTTACCAACTCGCCTACAATTGTTTCTTAACCTACTACGGTTGATGATGTTATTTAACGTTTCAAATGTTAGTACTTGGGGGAGGGTACCGCCAGAGGTCCCAACTCGTCGATGGCCCCATGGGAGTGGTCACATTTCATTAACAATAAACCACTGCATATTATGTTATCTCCAATAGTTTTGTAACCACGGCATTTAACTCTAACTGATACCCTTGTCACACATACTCCGCAGAATCCATCGTTAGGCTGATGGTTATGGAAAACTTCGCAGCTTAATAAACCCTCGCTAGTTAAACACTTTCATATGGCGGAGTTAAATTAAAATGGTTGCTCCGATGGTTTGTTAACGCACTCCTAACTCCGGTTTCAGTCGAGTTTAACCACGGTTGGTGCGTAGTTTATGCCAACAGTTACGGTGAACTAACCGCGTGGTTTGTGCCATATGCCCAACCACTAACCCAACTTTTATTGATGCGGTTAAATTTGGCGAATAAGTTGGAGCGTGCCCCAAAATATGGGGATTTGGCTGAATTTTTCTGGATTAACTACAGTTGCTCCATTTTTGGTGGAGTTGATTTAGGGGTCACTGGACAATTTGAGTTTAGGCTCTATCTTAAGCTAGATTCGCCCAATTTTGGGGTGAAAATAGTCAATTTAGACTATATCCAACATTCCAGACTCAATGGAGTGGGTTGCAGAGCCATCAGATAACTTTTGAGCTGGTTTTTTCTTTAGTCAAGTTCAAGGGGACACTAGGGCCACCATGGGCCAACAGCATTTTGAGGCCTACCCAGGGGAGCTTGAGACCTTACTTAGGAATCCAATAGTTAATTTTGGATGTTTCATACATTATGGAACTAATGGTGTGGTTTTTAGATTCTGTAGAGGACTTTTGGATGCCTATATGCTTCAGTGAAGTTCTAGGGGCCACTAGGGCCAGCAAGTGCCAACAACAGTTCGAGGCCTAGCCAGGGCAGCTAGAGGCCTTATGCAGCAAAAAAATAGTCATTTCTGACTGTTTTGATACTTATGAATCTAATGGAGGAGTTTTTAGAAGCTTTTGAGGAATTGTAGATGTTTATAACCCATCAGATAATTTTTCAGTGACCCTAGTGCCAGGGGGGGCCAACAGGTGTTGGAGGCGAAACCAGAGCAACCGGAGGCCATTTTCAGGGAAGCAATAGTTTATCCTGACTATTTTTTGCATTCTAAATCCAATGAAGGGGTTTTCAGGTCCATTTGAAGACTTCTAGAGCTTAAGAATATTTAGGGAAGTTTTGGGTAGCCCAGGGAAAACCGTGGAGGAAGCCCTAGTTTGGGGATGCAGTGCTCATTTTTTAGAAAATGATCAGTTGATTTTTGGTGTCTAATGTGTGTTGGAGATAGTAGGAGTGGCTTCAGGGATAGAAAAATAATTCTGAAGGAGTTAGTGCCATAGAGAAGCTCAGTGTAGTTCAGAGCACCGATAAAAGGAATCAATTCTAAGGGAGCCTAGATCTGTTTTTAGAGTGATGACAGCCATGAAAGGGATATATATGGTATTATAAGCCCTTTGGTTCAGTTCAGTAACCATTGGAGTTAAGTGTGGAACTTGTAAAACAAACTTTGCCATAATCCCAAATATCCAAGTCAAGATGACAAAATCTCAAGGAGACGTAGCCCACGATATTCGGGTGAACTCCTAGATTAATTTTGCAGTTATGTGTGGATGTTTTATTGCTGCATTATATTTTTGTTATACATGTTTAATTTCAGAAAAAACAAATGGACTTAAGACACTTAAACAATTAAAAATCATACACCTATTTCAAGTACAAAATTATTAAAATGTCAAGCATAAGCTAGATCTTTTGTTTGTTTAACTGAGTGGGAGGTTCTTGAAAGGCATAACAAGTTACCCAACCCATTTTCAGATCAGTTTGGGATCAACTGAGTAAAAAAGGGAAATGCATCCGAACATGACTCAAAATTGGATCACACACATAAAATTATCAATACAAGCCAGAAAAAATAGATAGGACTCATGGTTGACAATCACACCTAGAAACGAAATCAAACTGACACTTATGTCTAAGTGCGAGAGTTGAAACGACACATTACAACACTTAGAACACAAGTTACGACAACTATGACGACTGTGAAAAAAACATGTGCTAAGCTACATGAATGTGTCTAGCACCTGCTTTAATGATATATAATATCATCTAATCTATAAGAGTGCGTAAAAACTAAATTTGGTGATGTACAAAGGTGTGACACGTGCAAGAATGAAAATCACAAAAGCGACACCTATGATATGGGGAGAAGATAAGACGTCATTCTCAAATGCGAACAAAATTGAAAGTGACACATGCTAGAGTGAATATAAAATGAAAATTCCCCTTATGAGAGGTAAAACAAACAAAAGTGACAACCGTGAATGTGAAAGGGACACTTGTGAAGGCGAAACTGTGAAAAAGCGACAATTGAGAAAACTCGCCAAAATAGAAGTATAAACACAACAAAGTGACAGGGGACTGTCAATAAAATTTCACACTGACTGTCAACATGAGTTGAACATCACACATGCACTCATTTGATGGATTTTTCTATGATTTTTCAAGCTTGCATAAATGTATTTTTTCTCATGAACTCGTAGAAGACTAGGCATGTGTGTGCAAGGGACTTTACAGTTAAAACTAAGAATAAAGATTAAACTTTTATCAAACATCAAATGAGCATTGAGTGACCATGGGACGACAGACCGTAGTATTCTTAGTATGCACCAAAATTTAACTGTAGGAAAAATTTTGGAGGGTGTTGATCACAACGGTAACACTTGGCGACACACTGGTATAACTCCAGCTTCTTTGTTTAGGTTTAATTCTCTAAGTTCAAGGTCTCAGTCTTTCAGGAAGTATTGATGCATCTTATATATTACCTTGGCTTCCCTACTTAACCCGGTTAGATATATAGTCAGCTCCATTCCCTTACTCGGTTGAGCGCATATCAAGGATTTCCAAATCACAATGATTTCGATTCAGGAAAGGGTAATATGTGGGGCGAGTTTAAGATATTCAGAGTATGAGTTTTCATTTATGGTGCCGATTTGCTACCAGCAGGCATGGGCAGTTCCCTGACAGAGTCACTATAGGAGCACAAGCGTTGCTTCGCTGCCAGTGAGCCTCAATAATACCTCAGCGAAGTCACTTGCTTCACCTCCATGTGAACGAATAATTTATCTTCTTTCACCCTTTATTTATTTATTTATATAAATGTGCTTCAGCAATTATTATTTTCAATGGGTGAGAAGAGGGATCATGACTTATTAAGAGCAAAGGAGGTTTCCCCTTTTGAGAATTATTAGTATAACCTTTGATATTGGTTTTCTCTCTAATTGATTTTCCCCTTTTCCTTTCTCTATTTGACTCGATCGTCAAGAAAAACAGTATTTACTTACGCTACTAAGTTGAGTAATGAGGATCCTAGAATATATACGGGATTTTTGTTTCAACCAAAGGCTTTTCATTTGAGTGGATCGTATTTTCCATTCAAACATCATTGACTTTAAATATATCTAAACCCAAGATAGAGAATAGGTAGCATATTATCCAAGCATTGTTTGTCATCATAGTTTATATTGAAGTTTAAGAGTCTCTTTTTTTCCACCCTTTTTTCCATTAAATTCCACCTTTCTGTTATTTTTTAATAAAAACATTGGGATATTAAGGTCAATATCAAATCCTACAATGTATTAAATCATCCATATTTAATTTCTTTGTTTTTAATGAAATTGTGACAAAATCATCTTGTAATTACTTAATTTTGTACATTCAACAGTTGATATTTGTTTATGCATTAGAATCCATTGTTAGATAGGTTGCAGCGCTCCAGAAGAAGGAAGAATACTGCCAAAAGATGACATTTTGCTCGATATGTACAAGCGCCTACTGGAATTGTGTGGCAAGCTAAGCAAAATGATAGATCTTGAAGTCAAATGTTGGGTCAAACATGGAAACTACATGTTGCGGTTGAGCACAAGAAGTGAAGAATCAAACAAGCGAGGCACTTAGCTATTAAAATAATAATTCTCCTATGACTTTCTTTTCCAATAGCAAGTCATAAAGATATTTGGATTCTTAGATATCGATCTCATAGGTGTCAAGTTTGTTTATGCTTTATCGCCTTAAAATGCTTTTAAAGTTTTTTTTTTTATTTGTATAAATAACAGTGACCGAGACAAAGAACACAATTATGAAGTGACGATTAATGTTATTAAGTTTATAATCCTTTCAAGGACATATTGATACTTTGTTCCTTTAATATAAGTTCTTGCTACATTTTCAATGCGTGTCAATGAAGTCTTGATTGATACTCGATCTTTCACTCCAAGAGGGCCCCCTGCAAGCTGTGAGGTTTTCATCCTAAGTTTTGAACTAGTTTAGTTTATGTTCTCTAGAAGTTCATTTTTGTTACAACTTGCAATTCTGGTTATTTTATTCTTGTCACAGAGTTCTCATAAAAGAGAAAACACCAAAAATATTCAATACATCTTTGACCTGTACTTAGTGTTTTATTGTTGCATGTTCATCTTAGTTATTTGTTTTATCTTTTAAATTCCAGTTTTGTTAGTTATCTTCAAGGTCTGTTATGTTAGACTGGGAATATAGTTTGGAAGCTAATTCTGCACACTAGTAATCTATCTCAAGTTAGGTTTTCATTTATTTTATTATATTCCATTGTAATTTATTTTCCAAGAAAATTACCTTTCATAGATTAGATTTTATCATCATTTTTCTCATATTCATTAGATTATTTTTTTTCCAATTACAATTTAGTTTGAAGGTTCCTTTTCAGTAGTTAGATCAGAATCAGTTCAATTCCACAGCAGCAGAAGTACATTATTTTCCTTCCATGTTTTGATTTTCAAGAATTTTATTATGTATTTTAAGTGTGGATTTTTGCAATATTAGATAGATATTTACTTCAAAATATCAATTTAGTCAATTAGTACTCTAGATTGAAATAACATCTGCATCATTAGTTTCTAATTTGTAGTTCATTTTGCAGTTAGTTTTATTGAATTTTGAAATTAGCCTTATTCTTATAATTCACTTAATCTACAGAATAAATCCTAGCATATATATTGCACATACATTTCACAAGTACATGAATCTTGGTTGACATTTAATGAATTTAATTAAGGATAATTAATTTACCAAACAGTTTCCCTTCTCAAGTTTTTGCCATGTTGTTTTTGTGCCAAACAAGGGAATATTTCATGTGAAGTATTATTGAACTAAACGAAAAAATATAATACATGAAAAATAAAGAAGAAACCAAAAGAACAAAGCAAATGGAGGCATAACATAAAATAACATGCTAAGTATACAATAAGAAAGCAAGAAAATGCAGGGACTCAATGGAGAGCATGATAGAGGGTGTATGTAATGCAAGGGAAACTAAATGAAACTAAGCCTATTGCTAACCTAACCAGCTATAAGGTCAGGGCTAAGTGTAATGATACTTCTAATGTATCCATCATCGTTGTCACCCTACAACCACAAAAATATGAGCAATTAAAATCAATATAAAACAATGTGCAAAAAAATATATAACAACTTGGAAAACTTGCACAATGAACTGAAGGTCTTTCTTATTACCAAAAGAATGTGACATACTGATCATTTTTAACCAGTTTCAATCTTTACCTTGTTGCTTGAAATGTTGATTATACATACCTTGCAGGTTGCTTGTGGATACACATTCATATATGCTCTCAGTTTTTGCAAACATTAAGAAAGTTTGAAACTTGCTATTTGCATAGGAGCTTCCTAGGTAGGATTTCTCTAACCATTCAGCAATTAGATATCGATATTCAAAACGACCAATTTGAAAACTCTGAGACTTGTGAGAAAATAAATTTTTAATTAATGCATTTGAATCGCAATGATAATCTATGGTATTATGACCAGATTGGTCTATTAACATACAAAAATTTTGATTCTCCATTGGTTCCATTTGTATCCAATTACATACAAAGTCAACAATTATAAATCTTAGGGAATTCAAAACAGTTGCTGACATTGTGAATCTAGGAAACCAATCACGATACTGAGTTGACAAGAGATTACAAATATGTGTCAAATCAAACCCAATTCTAACACAAGGTTTTTGGTCGGTTGAATGATTTAAGCAATTGAAATTACTCTAGAAAACAAAATGTGCCATGGATATTATTAGATTTATGATATGCACAAACGAGATATTAAGATGATCAAATTCAGAAGAGTTTAATATAGAAACAACCTTCAACCCAAAATTTCCTTTATCTTGATAATCAAAATTACAGGCTTCGAAATCGTAAGGATCCATGAAAGATGTGCTCTCCAACCCTTGGTTTAACTCAATGGGTTGATATGGAAATGAACTAACCAAACAAGAATCTTTCATCTAATAATAAATTATATATTTGAGATCAACTTGAAAATTACATGAGTCCTTTAAGAATGAACTCACCTTTAGTGGTTGAATATTAAGGACATAATTATGCGTGAAAATTTGGATCCAACTTAGTTCATAGATCTCAATAGGATTGCAAGAACCTGGTATAACCATCAGAATGGGATGGAGTGCCTCGACTTCCTGACAGGTCTCAGAACTTTATGATGGTGGATCATCAAATCTAGGTGGCTTGGAAAAATCAACATGTAAACATGCACCACTAGCACCAGATGTATCAATGAAAACACTACTAATGCCACTGGTTTAATCAAATTTAGGATTAATCATATTATAATTTGATGCATATAAAATTGAGATACATCAATTTGAAACATCCCTTGATCATTTAGAGTTGTTACATATTCCTCCTGACTTAGGAAATATTTACAGTTGAATAGATCATGAATAAGATATTCAAACTTTTCATCCTCTAATTATATTATCACACCATACTATACATGATTGCAACCATAATCAACTGGATAAAGACCCTAAGTATTTAAGGGGGTTGGTGGTGCGACAAAATTATCAAACATATATGGGTGTGATGAATAGTATGCTAGAGATTAATAAATCTTGAAAGAATCGGTAGGAGGAGCAACAATTCTAGTTAAAACAGATTAAACTTGAAAGAACGATGATCCAGATTAATTTTCATTAATATAATGGTCAAATATATGCATACCAATATGACACTCATATTGACCAGGATATTCCAAAGATTCAAGACCCTGACAACTAACCACTTCAAATTTATAATCCAAAGATGTAAGAATTAAATAAAGTTCAGGATCATTCTGAATTAAAAGAGCATCCCAACTCATAAATGAAGATTTTACACTGTGAGAGACAGATTCTGAATCGGTACCTCGCAAATCCAAACCCTCAGAAGAGGAGAATATATCATCTGATTTACTTGGATATTCACCACCATATGTGTTAATGGAAACAGGGATGTCACGATTATGGTTATCCAAAGTCTCAACTTGGATGTGAGGTTCAGAGTCACTTGACAGGTTATCAAGATTAACAAATCAAAGATCAGTCGAAAAGGAAATATTATCATTTTGAAAGAGGGAGGAAATATAAGGTATATCCTCAACACTTTGCTCCTCTACATGTGAAATACAACTATCTTGCTCTTTATTATCGCTTGAAATAGTAGGTCGAACATCATTATGAGTTGAAGTAGTTGAAACCAATGGATCATGACCAAAGGAATCATGAAACATAGGTGGTAGAGGTTTTAGATTATCCCTGAAAACAATCAATTTTTTATTTTGATCAGATTCAGGATTAGACTTATGTGCTTCAATATGACCTTGAAAACTCAAGGTATCAACTTTTACTTCAGGCTCCATGCAATTACTGAACGATTATAAGTTTTCCTTAATAAGATGTGAATCATAATAATTGGATGGAGGTTGAATGGACAAATCAATAGTTTTATTTTTAGATCTCTCAACTTTAACATCATCACCATGGGGCACCCGAATTGGTACTAGAAAAGGGGGAGGACAAGGAACAAAATTAATAATAGGTTCCTCCTCAGAAAATTGAGGTATCCCATGGTTTGTAAAAGTTGGGGAAGAGAATTATTTGGGGTTCGGATTCAAAAGATATCGAAGAGATTAGAATCAAATTATGAAATTTTTACATAATGAAATCTCAATCAATAACTACCTTAAGAAATTCATAACAAAGGTGAGGAAACCGATTAATAATGTCCTCTGCATATTCACCAAGTTCCATTATAAGAAAATCAATTATATCACATACATCTTGATAATCATACATGTCGAAATCTTCACGAATATCCTTAACACGTTGCTCAAATGAATGAATAGACACAGTAGGTAATGTATGACACAATTTATTAACTTGACCTTCAAATGTGAGGGTGAAAAACCTGGCCATGACATATTTACAATGTATTCCATTATAGAGACAAAAATGCATAAATTGAAAGAAGTGTTTGAGTCTAGTTAGTTCACTCTCTCCATCAAACTTGAATTGAGAAAAGTAATAAATGATTTCCATAGTGATGGTAAAATTGGTCTCCTTAGAAAAAAATCCTAGGATTATTATTTGGGAAAGATCCATTTAAGATAAGAGATTCAAAATAGACCCAATGGAAACATTTTTTCATCTAGCCCTCCTTCTAGTGCCAAAATGTTGATGGTGTTATATACCACCAACATAAAAGGGGTCTCCTCGATGTGAAGTCCCAATTATACCCCACACCATTTGGAGTAGGAGGTCCATCCGGAGTATCAACCCAACCACCATAACATAAATGTTCGTCTTGGTTTCAACAGATAAATATACATAAACCTTGAATAATCAAGTAATTTGACATTGTGACGCACCAATTGCGGGATATAAAATGAAACCTTCACGAGGGGAGATGAGAAGTGAATCTTTAAGAGGAAATTAATAGTAGTATCCTAGAAGAGGCACACGAGAGACTGGAAAGATTCGTTAGCAAAAAATTTCACACAATGATATTAAAGATAATACCACACACATTCAATAAGATGAGTATTGAAGCCACCAAAACAATCCAATTTATCCAATACATATGAACACAACACATACCGTAAACATCCCAAGAATAGTCCTGAAACATTTGCGATACATGCATGAAAATGTGTTGGCTCATAGAGCTTCAATTATAAGGTAAAATATCCAAGTACATCAATTACAATGGAGAACACTAGTTCCAATAGTGGAACATTAAGTCTCTCCTTTCTTCTCCAAATAATAGTTTTCTCTCCTATGCCAAGTAGAGAATCCAAGACTAGCTCTCCAAAGCATAAGCCTCCAAAATCCCTTTGCTTGAGTTATGAGGGTTCTTTTATAACGATGGGAATGATATATCATATCCCCATGACTCTTGAATTACCCTCATGACCCTTGGACTTCTAATTTATCCTTTGGAATTCTAAACTCTTGAACTTCTAATGACTCCTAAGAAAATTTTGTCCATATATGACTAAGTGACTTTTCATGTACTACATATGACTCTTGGACTTCCACACATTAAATTATGTCATTTTCTTTAGTTATACATCATTACATTCCACATGATGATGTGGCATGAGACATGGATACACTTCGATCATTGTGATGACACTTATACAAGTTACAGCTTGATAATGATGACATGGACTTCATGATGAGGTGGCAATCCCTAGTTGCCTTCCTTGCTGCTTGATATTGAATTATTGATGATAGTTCTGGTCTTTACTTCATATTTATGAAATATACACTTTTTTTCTCATCCTCACCCTCCAAAGGGTCTTTGATCAATATGGGAATCTAGCCATCATGTAGTTTCTTCTATCTCTCTTATTCCATGATCTGCTTTACGTTCTCATGATAACATCTCTAGTGTTTCTTCTCTACAGGTGCTTCTTCAAGCTTCTCCTTGATATTTTTTTTTCCATGTTTGGAAGGTATTCCTACCAATTCAAATCATGAATGGCAGGGAAATATCAGTATTAAAAAACAACTATCATATCACTACATAGCTCATGGAATGATCTTCTCATTATAGGCATGTGTGAGGATTAAAATAAGTAGGATTGATTAAGAGGGTGTAATCAAAATCATCAGTGGCTTAGGAATGATCCACTGTATATTTTTATTGTGCCATGCACTATGATGAATATATATCCTTGGTCTAGCGTAGTGAGGGAAGCTAAAGGGACAAGGTGAAAGACTTCATGCTTCATTCTTGCGCCATGTGCTCCAAAGAAAAGAGAGGAAAGCCTAAAAGTGTAGTTTGACCAATCAAAGGTGATGGGAGGAATCCTTCATCCTTCCCTACTATTGCATGTGCTTAAAGGAAAGGTCAGAGGGAGGCTTAGGGAACATGAACGCATTGGGAAGGATGGAAGGTGAAAGGTTTCGCCTTCGTAAATACGCTATGCGCTCAAAGGGGAAAGAAGACTCCAATGAGGGCTATTACACGTCATTTTGTCACCATGACATTTGACTCTTCATATGGGTATATCACCACCTATATCATTTTCCCTTAGAGGTCAAAAACACTAATGTTCCTGAATCAAGTCTTGGAATTGGAGAAAAGCTCTGTAAAACCCTTAAAAGTCTACCTGCATGATTTTTTATAGCCTTTCCCTACGCATGCGCTGATGTTCTGTCCATAAACTATGGCAACTCCTGCACTTTTTGCCACTATTACCAACGCACCCTCGTGAAAATAAAAAGTAAATTCTAGAAGCCCATATGGTCGAATATTCTCCCAACTAGAATCTTCTTGAGTCGCGATCAGTTCGAGCTTTATCCCTCCACTCATGGAGCTTATCCCTTGGTCCATGGAGCTCAAATCCCTTCATGAGAGGAATCCATCCCCCTCTTCATGGAACTAACAGTACCTCCATTTCCCTATAAATTGAGCTCAAGTTTCAAGTTGAAGGGTATAAACACATAGATTGTGAATGATATAAGTTGACTTATACAGTTTCTAAGCTGAAGAGAGTTCATAAGAGTGCATACTTTCTACACTAGTGAGTTTTGTTGGCATGAGAATGATCACACCCTTGTATTTATAATTCCATGTTGGTATTCAGAGAGGAAGGCTTATCATACTGAAGGAGAAACGATTGTTAAGGACCCCGGGAGAAATCTATATGACATCGAGGCATCAAGTTGTAAGATTACTCTTTTTATTCAATATAATACATATGGATCTCTTTTTCTCATTGATTTGTTTCTATGTTTATTGGAATAACATCAATACTTAGACTCCTTGATCACTGAGTTGGATTAGAATTTCCTTATTATTATATGTTACATATTCTTTGATCCTTTGTCTTGTCTTTGATTGCAGGTTCTACTTATTAGAGAAACCACTTCGGAGCAACAGGACAGAAGACTACATCAAACTTTTGGATTTCAAGGTAGGGGCATGTCCTCTCTACTTTATTATAATAATTCTGAAATGAAATTAATCTAGAGGAAAGGTTTCCAAATGGATATGTGTTTCTATTTACTCATTGGAGTACTTTGGATATCGCTCTTGTCCGCAAGAGGGATTAATCCACGTAACAAAATGGCGACCATACTGGGGAACTAGAGCTTAGTTTTCTTTATTTATTTTCAGTTTGAATTTTAAAGTTTTCTGATTTTGACTTCTCTGAGTCTGGTTGGGTAAATAAATTTTAATATTCCCTAAAAAAAAACTTATTATTTATTTTCTCCAATTTTTCCTTGCCTGCGCGGTTTTCAATATAAAACAGTGCGGCAACCTGCGCAGATTTCAGTTCAATTCAGTGCGCATGCGCTCTTTTTTCCACTATAAACTGCGCACCCCCGAAAAATTTTTGAAAACAAAAATTCTTTTTTTTAGAGCCAGATAACCTGATTCTTTATGTTTAGCTTGATCTATCTTAGTTTTCAAATCTTGTGTGAGAATTTCTTTTCAGAAAATTTTGTTTCTATGTGATTTATCATCCTATTTGCATTTTGTAAGTGAGAGTTTGCCCTAGTTTATTTCTGCTCTATACAAAAGATACCTTCATTTGCCTCAGCTTAATGGTATTTATAATATTATCTTTTTGAGCCATTAGGATCATTGAAAACCTTACTTTTATGAAAATTGATTCATTTTTCATTTTCAAATCTGGAAGAGCTTCTAGCTTACTGAAGCTTGATATAACACCAAAGCACTTTTGGATGTTTTCATTTCTACTAATATAAGTAGAATTTTTTCTTAAACTGATCACAATTACGAGAAATCATCCTCAAAAATTCTAGATAGACTTCAAAATTAGATTTTTCTTTGATTCTGAAATTTATGCTTTTAGAGCTTTTAGAGATTGTTTTCCTTTGGAAATGGATTGTTTATTGAATTGTAGTTTTTGATTTGATTGTTCAAGGAATTTTATTTCAAAAGAGTAATTGATCATTCTTGCAAATTGAGTTCTTCATGAAATTGTCTTCTTTTCGAAAAGGATTTTGCTTATGAATGAAAGAATTTGTGTTTTGAAAATTGATAAATCTCTCAACTTTCCCTTAAATAAGAATCATTGAAAAGAAAGAGTTGCACTTCTCATTTAGATGCATTTAGAGTACTTTTCAGTCGGGTCACAAACATCATTAAAGTTTCAATTCCATACCCTTTGTCTTAAGCAACAACCAAATTAATACAACGCGTCAATAAAATCAATCTAGATATTTTACATTTTCTAGGGCTCATTCCACCAACACAGCTTAGGCTAGTATTTTGGAACAGGTTGTAATAAACATTCCAAAACATTTTAAACAAACAAGTAGAATGTTGTGGTAGGAAAATCAAATTTTGCATTTGTGCTTTGGGAAGCTCTTTTTAAAAAACTCAAGCACGAGATCATCTTGAAACCAGTGAAGTAATCATACCTATCTCGTTGGAAAGATAGAATATGTGCACATAATACAAACGGTAAACCTCGGATTAACCATTGTCGAGGAGCTTGTGGTCACTTGTTGGCAAACCTCGGATTCACCATGTCGAGGAGGCTTCAAGGGTATTGAGATTGATACTCTGCCCTTGCGTGTATTTCGAATCGTAGACTGTTCCCCCAGGTACATTTGTTTCCGTTGGTGACCTTAGTGACCATAATCTTTAGTATTTTTCCCAAGGTGACAGTGGAGGGAAGGTCCCACTGTACCTAGAACAAACGTCAGCTAGACTCAATTGGACTTTTCGGGTGGTACTATTCACTTTTATATGGCATAAGTGGAAAGAATTGCACCGGACTGTTTCACTAAGTAGGTTGTCAGGGTAAATGTTCCAACCACCAAGTTTTCCACATTAGAATTATACGACGTTGGATTTCATCACCAACTAGTGTTTTTAGTGTGGAAATATATTGTTCGTGTGTGGATTGTCTCTTAGATTTTATAGGCGTGTGTTCAATTTGATTTTTTCCTTAGCGACCTTAGGTCTATTTTGTTGAAACATTTTTTGATTTCGTGTGTTAAACATTAACCATGGCTGAATTACCGAGACACTTTCGTAGAATGTAGGGGAAACCCTTTGAGTACACACCAAGTCAATTAGAAAAGCTTAAATCTGAAAGAGGTCAACAATCAGGAATCAGATCTGCTGAACAAGAGGAAACATCAATAATTATACATCTCGATTATGAAGTAAATCAACCTCAGACTGAAGAACAACCAGAAATTTTGAAATTAATTACAGTTGAGTCCACCACCGGCGAATTTTCAGATAGTCAACTTATTGGACCTGATATAGCTGAACCTAAAACTGAATCTACTTCATCTGAGTCAACTTCGGATTTCATAACCCGAACCCCTGGTCGTCCTCGTTCACCTCGAGTGAAGTTTCGCATCATTGAGAACCTTCCTCCTAACCTGATTAGTATCGAAGAGATTAATGACACGGAAGAATAGGTTGTACTTCCTTCATGTCAAGAATCTTTAGATATGAGGTATAGTGAATCGATTTACCCTTACAGTCATTTTAAATCGGACCCTTGGTATTCTTAGTTAACCAACTTTCTACATAATTCTGGTCTCAATTATTCGCCACCCCGTATTCCTTTTTACTCCATACCTAGAGGTAGTTAAATGCCTTCATCAAACATGTCTGGTGAGTCATCCATGTTTTCTTCATCACCAGAAACTTTTTTGTATGGTGGTCCATCAGTTCCTACTGGATACTAGTCACTCTTTGGTACTTTCTCAAAAGCATATCCCTCTTCAGAAAAACTTACACAATCAATTGGACCTAGTAAATCTAATACTGAAAATTTGACAATGGAACAAGTCTACGTGATGTCTGGAAATATTCCTTTACCTGACCCTCAAGGTAGAAATTTACCGCCTGTGGGGGCAATATACTCCTCAAGGACAACCTCTTCAAGGGCAGTACTCTATACCAGGGCCAAAACCACTTCAAGGGCAGTACTCTATCCCAGGGCCACAGCCTCTTCAAGGGAAGTACCCTATGTCAGGGCCACAACCTATTCAAGGACAGCAACCTCCTTTGGGGTAGCAGTTTTATCAAGAGAAACAATCCTTTCAAGGAGGTCAACCTTTTACAGGAAATTATCTGGCAAATTATCAAACTTACGCTCCAATTCCTCAACTCGGTTATGGCCAACCTTACGCACCACAACATTTGATGGGAGCTCCTTATCCCGGAGTAAACATAGTGTGGAATCCATCATTGAACCAATGGAATTTTCAACCTACTATGCAAGTACCTTATAATCAGCCTGGTCAGCGAACTGGTCAATTTGGTTATACCTGAATCCAACAACCTGTCCAACCTATGCTTCAAATTGCATTTCAGGTATCTGTACCTATTAGTCAGCAACCTAGTCTGAGTATGTCTAGAACTCCTGTCCAATATGCTGTAAAAACTTATGCTCAACAACCAATTACACCTATCCCTGGATTTTCCCAAGTCCCTATTGCTAAAACCCCTCAAACAATGACATCAATTGTATCAAAAGCAATCCCTCAAGTCACTACTCATCAAACTGGACCTACGGTTTAATATATTATTCAAACCTCTATAGGACAACCTGGTACAGCTACAATTCCAACAAGACAACCTTATACATGTCAGTTTGTTAATCAATCGTATCAAGGGAAATTTCAATATGGACCCATAGGAAAAAATCCAGTCTACCAAAGTCAACCGTACCCTGGTTATAAATATCAGATACGACCTCAACCTCAGTTTGGTATGGCTAACCCTGGTTATCCCAGAGGTCTTCCAATTCCAACAACATAGGCTATTCCAAGCTACCCTAGATATCCTCCTCCAGGTACTAGTATCGTTCCTCAAGGTTATTAGTTTTCTCAACAAGACCCTAACTGTCGGTTACCATTCATTGCAACTTTGGACTTGCCAAATTTTTCGCACCTCACAAACGATCTGATTTATTATCTTTAGTTTTGGCCGCCAATGCCGAATTGTATAAATCATATGCACTAAGCATTCATATGTCCTAGATCCACCTGATCTCACACTATTTAACTTTATGCAATATATTGAATCTATTCCACTTGTTAATCTTTTGCGGAAAATTTAATTGCACACACATGTAAAGCATAAATAAAAATAATCGCACATAACACAGTTTTTAACCGGGAAAGCCTGAAGCTGAAAACCCCAACTATATATTATGTATCATGGAATCATATGAAAATCCTCATACAAATATTATCAAGCTCTCAGTACAGTACAATCGTCATACACTAATCAGGAACAATCTTGCAAATCCATGCACCGATCTTGCCCTCCTGCTAGCTTGCCTCCACTGCGCAATCCCTGCTAAAGAATAGCTCTAAATGAATTCAAATTACCTTTTCCTTGACTGTGCAATCCTCATTGGAAACTCCAATGTGTGTGTGATGCAATCAATTCATTACTATAGTCACAATAGATAGTCTATCTTTCCCTTTCACCTATCTCTCCACTGGGTCTCCACTGAAACTGCCATGCACTGTAGTTAATTTTTGTATTGTTTAGTTGATTAATGAGTTTTTATTTGTGAATTAAATAACTAATTAATTCACTCCACTATCACTAGTGTATCAATCAGTTAGACTAGATACAACTAGCTCAACTGAGTCTAACTGAGTTAAACTAAATACAACTCCATAACTACTTCTTCCAACTGTGTCATAATTCTGCCACTTGAGTTTTAACTAAGTCCTCCATGCATTAGCTCCAGTAAACCCTTGGGAATTGTGTAATTCCCTCAGTCCACTGATGTGCCACATATGTGCACTAAAACAAGGTGTTCCAAGAGAATAAGTTGTTGTTTAGTGTCTGATTATTATTAAGAGCTAATAATAATCAACATGCATCTATTTTTAGATCAGCGATCTATAAATAGACTTCGCCCAATATTATAAAAATAGAATTTCATCTATTTTTCCAACCTGATCAACCATCCACAAATAGCATCCTGCAACTTCTGAAATATGATCATCATGTCTAAAAATAGA
The DNA here is from genome assembly GCA_034641835.2 of Pinus albicaulis. Classification (NCBI taxonomy): domain Eukaryota; kingdom Viridiplantae; phylum Streptophyta; class Pinopsida; order Pinales; family Pinaceae; genus Pinus; species Pinus albicaulis. The sequence continues at coordinate 316,091,237 of CM076584.1, forward strand.
CTTGCACCAAAAATAGCCTGCGAGCCCACTTAGTGAAGGTGACTCTTTTCACTAAGCTCATCATCTTGTTGAATCTCAACACTCCCTCTCAACAAGATAGGGATTATCCTTCACCCTGATCCTGCCTCTATGGTATTCAAATTTTCTCCTGGTGAGCGCCTTCGTCAGAATGTCTGCATCCTGATCCTCCGTAAGAATGTACTGAAGCAACATGATCTTCCGCTGCACACAATCTCTAATATGATGATATCGGATATCAATATGTTTAGATCTCTCATGAAACACAGGATTAACCGAGAGCTTAATGCAACTTTGATTATCACAATGTATCACTGTGGGATCTAAATGTAAACCGAACAAACCAACTAGGATCTTCCTCATCCAGATAGCCTCACATGCAGCTTGACTTGCCGCTATGTATTCCGCGTCCGTTGAACTAAGTGCCACGGATATTTTTTTCCTACTGTACCAAGAAATTGTCATAGATCCGATACTGAAAATCCCCCCTGATGTGCTCTTTCTGTCTGTTGGGATTCCTGCCCAATATGCATCCGTGAAGCCATGCAACTTCACCTCATCCGTCTGTCTGTACCATAAACCATACTCAGATGTGCCCCTGAGATATCTCAGGACATGCTTTCCTGCCTTCCAAAAGAGCTTGGTAGGCTTAACCATCACTTGTGAAAGCTGGTTCACCGCATAGCATATGTTCGGTCTTGTATTGACTAAATACATGAGCAAACCCACCAACTGTCGATAAACAGTGGCATCCACTATCTCTACCGATGTAGCATCCTCTTTCTTCCAATTACCTGGAAGAGGAGTGTCAATAGGCTTGCAGCCTTACATGTGAAACTTTTCCAGTATCTTCCGGGCATACTTTTCTTGAGACACAAACAGTTCACCTTCCCGCTGCCATATTTCCAATCCAAGGAAATAATGAACGAGGCCCAAATCCTTCATCTCAAACTCCTTTGCAAGATCTGCCTTGCATGAGTGTATCAACTGCTCATCACCTGTTAGTATTAAATCATCAACATAAAGTAAAATGATTAAAATCTTACCCTCCACCACAATCTGGTACAGGTTTGCATCTGCCTCACTCTTGGTAAATCCAAGTCAAGTGAAATAGCTGTCGATCAGAGTGTACCAAGCACATGGTGCTTGTTTCAGCCCATACAGCGCTTTTTTGATCCTGCACACATGCGACTCGCTACTGAAGATCTCAAATCCTTTAGGCTGCTCAATGTACACCTCTTCCTCAATGATCCCATTAAGGAACACAGTCTTCACATCCATCTGATGAATGTGCCAACCCATTTGCGCTGAGAGAGCAAGGATGGTCCTTATGGAAGAATACCGTGCGACAGGTGCAAAGGTTTCTTCATAATCAATCCCCTCGATCTGTGAGAAGCCCTGGGCAAAAAATCTTGCCTTATACTTCTTGATGCTCCCATCAGCAACTTGCTTTACCTTGTAGATCCATATTGATCCTACAACTCCACAACCGATTTTCTTCCCACCTACTGGAACAATTCTCCCACATTGTTTTGTTACCTAACCACACCTCCACCATGGCATCTACCCATGTGGGCTCCTGCACTGCTTCTTCGAAAGAAGATGGCTTTGTCACGATACTTGCTCATAAGAGCCATGTATCCAGTAAATTGGTCAGATGACTGTCTCTGTCTGCGCCGTGATGTAGGGACTCCTACATTCTGTACCGCATCAAGCTTCGGTCTCTCAGATTCTGTGGTATGCTTTCTGCCTTGTCTGATGTTTGGTTCTGCATGAGTGGACTCCTCCACTCCATGAATCTCCTCCTGTGGCTGATCCACATCCAGAGGCTCATCTTTGGGAACAAGAAGTTCCTCCTCCACATGCAAGTGTAGCTCCCTCTCAAGCGACAACTTCATGGCTTTCACCTCATTGAATTTTATATCCCGTCGCACAACAGTCATTTGACTATCTGGAAAATACACATGATAATTATGGGGTGTTTCTGTGTACCCCACAAATATCCCAACTTCTGTAGTCGGCTCCAACTTCTTGTTGGCGTCCTTCGTCAAATGAATGTAAACAGGTGAGCCAAAAATCTTCAAATGAGAAATATTAGGCTTCTTACCAGTAAAAGCTTCTTCAGGTGTACTCATGCCAAGTACTCTATGTGGACAACGGTTTTTCACATAAACCACAATGTTGCATGCTTTCGCCCACAAGTGCATCGGTAGGCCCTGATCATGCAGCATCGCTCGTGCAGCACCCATGATTGTTCTATTTTTTCTCTCCGCTACCCCATTCTGTTGTGGGTTATGAGGTGCTATGAGTTCTCTTCGAATTACTTCTTTGCTACAGAAGTATTTGAATTTTCCCGAGATGTATTCACCACCATTATTGCTCCATAGAGCTTTCACTTGCTTCCCCGACTCCTTCTCCACCAATTCCTTGAACTCACAGAACTTTGAGAACGTTTCACTCTTCTTCTGCATGAAGAAGATCTAGCATCTACGAGAATATTCATCAACAAATATAACATAATACGTATGTTTTGTTGTTGAAGCAACCAAGAAAGGTCCACACATGTCTGTGTGAATTCTCTCTAGGATCATCGAAGCACGGTTCTCCTTCTCATGAAAGGTGGTCTTCACAAACTTACCCATAGTACATCCCTTGCACTGATCTGACTGTACAAGAGTACCCTTGGGAAGTCCAATAGAAATCTACTGCAAAATATTCAAAGCACCATGGTGAAGATGGCCTAATCTCCTATCCCATAATTCGCCCTCATCTCGGCTCACCACTTCTTCTGCTTTGCCCACCATTACAGCACATCCATCTACCTCCAACTTGTAGAGATTCTCAATTCGAACCCCTATATTTTTGGTTTGACCCGTTTTTTATGTCAAAGGAAGGCTTTTCCCTCACTGAAAACAACATCATAACCTCTGTCTTCCAGCATTGCGACTGAGACCAAGTTCTTCTTCAAACCTGGAACATGCATAAAATTCTTCAACAAGAATGGATTACCGGACTCCCTCTCAAAGGTAATGGTCCCAATTCCAGTCGCACTGTACCGATCATCGTCACCCATCTCTATATGCATCTGGAGGTCCTTCTCCTCCAAGTCACTAAACAACTCCTTGTATCCCGTCATATGGAAATATGCACCACTATCAAGATACCACACCGATCCCATACAGCTTGAAACCAAGCATGAAATCAAAGAGAAATCAAGTTCAAATTGCGAGGCTAAAGCCTCTCTAGCTACAGATCCAACAGCCTTCTTGTTCTTCTTCTTCTGTGGACAGTTAGTGGTGAAATGTCCATGTTCGTGACAGTGAAAACACTTCACTTTGGACAAATCCTGCTTCTTGCCTTTAGCATTAGATTTTGAAGGATGTTTCTTCCCCTTCCATTTAATTTCTTTGGCAGCCAAAGTGAAATTCTCTTCATCTTCATTCTTAGATGAAGATCCATCCCTGGTACCCCTCCTTATCTCCTCCTGCACAAGATCCGACCAAAGTCGCTCCCATCCCGGCAGTTTCTCCCGTCCATTGACAGAGTCTTCGTAGCTATGCCAACTCTTCGGAAGCCCAAGGAGAGCCAAGCTCACCAATTATTCATCATCAACATTAACCCCCACACTTCACAGTTCATCCTTGCAGTGGACAAACTTTGTGAGGTATTTTGGAATATTGTCGCCCTTCTCCATTTTTATTTTTCTGAGCTTGTCTTTAAGCGCCAACTTCCTCTGGTCACTTTTGCTTTGGAACAAGTCTGTCAAAGCCTTCCACATTAATAATGGAGTGGATTTCCCATGAAGGCTGGACACAATATGGTCCGTCACACCTTCCAACAGAATCCTTCTTGTTTTTGCTGTCTTCTTTTGCCATGCATCAAGTATGCAGCATCGCTAGATCCCGGCTTAGGAACATCGCTATCCATGAACTCCTTCAGTCCATTATCCTCCAGCACTGCCTCCATCATGTCCTTCCAGACTATTTAATTCGAGCTCCCATCAAGGGCATACTCCAATCGCAACCCATTGAAAGTCATTTCAATGTATACTCAACTTCTGCACCAAGAATCTTCTGTAGCAAATTCAAATTTTCCACCAGCACAAACTCACTTTACAATTGAAACCTTCAATTAAAAATGCTCTGATACCATGTAGAAATTATATGCACTAAGCATGCATATTTCCTAGATCCACTTGATCTCACATTATTTAACTTTATGCAGGATACTGAATCTATTCCACTCGTTAATATTTTGCGAAAAATTTAATTTCACACACATGTAAAGCATAAATAAAAATAATCGCACATAACACAGTTTTTAATCGGGAAAGCCTGAAGCTAAAAACCCAAACTATATATTATGTATCATGGAATCATATGACAATCCTCATACAGAGCTTATCAAGCTCTCATTACAGTACAATCGTCATACACTAATCAGGAACAATCTTGCAAATCCATGCACCAATCTTGCCCTCCTACTAGCCTGCCTCCACTGCGCAATCCCTGCTGAATAATAGCTCTTAATGAATTCGAATTACCTTTGCCTCGACTACGCAATCCTCATTGGCAACTCCAATGTGTGTGTGATGCAATCAATGCATCACTATAGTCACAACAGATAGTCTATCTTGCCCTTTCACCGATCTCTCCACTGGGTCTCCACTGAAACTGCCATGCATTGTAGTTAACTGTTGTATTTTTTAGTTGATTAATGAGTTATTATTTGTGAATTGATTAACTAATTAATTCACTCCACTCTCACTAGTGTATCAATCAGTTAGACTAGATACAACTATCTCAACTGAGTCTAACTGAGTTAAACTAAATACAACTCCATAACTACTTCTTTCAACTGTGTCATAACTCTGCCACTTGAGTTCTAACTGAGTCCTCCATGCATTAGCTCCAGAAAACCCTTGAATCACAGACCCTCACCACCGATGTGCTGTTTCTCATCTAAACAAGGTGCTCCAAGAGAATAAGTTGTTGTTTAGTGTCTGATTATTACTAAGAGCTAATAATAATCGACATGCATCTATTTTTAGATCAGCGTTCTATAAAGAGACTTCACCCAATATTCTAGAAATAGAATTTCATCTATTTTTCCGACTTGATCAACCATCCACAAATAGCATCCTGCAACTTCTGAAATATGATCATCATGTCTAAAAATAGACATAGTCTAAAAATAGACTTGCGCCAAAAGTAGCCTGCGGGCCCACTTAGTGAAGGCGACTCTTTTCACTAAGCTCATCATCTTGTTGAATCTCAACACGAATAAGTTGCCCAGAAATATTCCTAAGTTTGAAGGTAAATCAGGAGAAGACCCCTCAAATCATGTAATGACTTACCACCTTTGGTGCGCATCCAATTCTTTAATCGATGATTCCATTCGATTGAGATTGTTTCAAAGAACATTGATAGGCTTAGTTGAAAAGTGGTATATTGAACTACCACGTGGCTCTTTCAAAAATTTCAATACGTTAGCAACAGCTTTCTTAACACACTTTCAATTTCAGTCTGTTACGATAATGGCACGGAACTCTTAACTTCATTAAAACAAAGTACGTCTACATACATTTCAGATCACATACATGAATGGAGACGTAGACAACGTTTGGTGAAATTTTTCATTCCGGATCAAATCTTGGAAGAATGGCTTATCAAATCATTACTTCCAAATATCACTGAAGATGTAACTAAAGGAGGTGTTGTTACAAATTAACATTTCATAGCTCAAGCACAGTACTTAGACCTTGTATATACACAGTCTGGTACTTTATATGAAAAAATTCTTGACTTGCCAAGTCCAGGTCAAATAACTGCAACTCCTTTTGGTTCTCATTCTGCAGACGGTCTAATTGGTAAATTTACCGCTGATAAGAGTAAGATGAAGTCATCCAAACCTACTTCTCCCATCATAAATTTACCAGATTCACCTAAAGGAGATTCTTCCCTTGAAACTTATGCCGACATTCATGTTGTAGATTCATCCACAGCTAAAGATAAAATTGGTAATAAGAAGAAAGGAAAGAATAAAAACAAACAAAATACATCTCCCAAAAAAAAAAATGATAATAGTAAAATGATAGGATCTTCTTCAAATTCATCAACAGATATTTTAATGATGTCTCAGGTCATGGTTGCGACACAATCTTAAGACTATGGAACTAAAAATCCTACAGTTGGTAAAGAGACACAAAATTCTAGTCAAACACCAGCCATACCTTCTTCAATTTCCAAACCGCTTCAAATTGAGAAACCTAATTCTGATTTAGTGATTAAACTACCTTCTAAAGGTGTACTTCGAAAGTCAGCTTTCAATCCACATGAAAGAGTTGCTCAGAATTACAACATTGTTGAGGATTTAGCGATATCCCCTTCAGCAATGTCAGCCTTAGAAGTGCTACAATCATGTCCAGCACAAAGGAAATTACTATTATCAGCTAGTAGAGCTATTGATCCTCAGGATTCAAACCTCATGGTCTTTGATCTCAAAAATTTTACACCAAGACTCCCTAATCAAATGGCTTTTCAGATTCCAGTATTATTCAAATCAAGACGAGTTTTTTGTACTGTAATTGATGAGGGGGAATCTACATGTATAATGTTGTTAAATTGTTGGAAAACCCTTGGTTCTCTAGCACTCAACCAATCACCAACTATCCTAAAATCCTTTGATGGAAGAGGATTTCATCCATACGGAATACTCCAGGATCTACCTATAGAAGTAGAAGGAAAAACCATTAATATCGAGATGGAAGTTGTTGATACCCCTCTTGATTACAACCTTATTTTGGGTCGTAGTTGGTCTTATGTCATTACTGTTGTCGTTTCATCAGTCTTTTGGGTAATCATGTTTCCTCATAAAGGAAAGATTTTGAAAATCGATCAGTTGTCATAATTTTCATCAGACCCTACTTCTACAGACAGCATCCAACATGTCAGAAAAATGGTTATCCCATAGGAATATGTTGGTGTAGGATTAGTGAAGGATTCCACCCTCATGGGAACTTTCACTATACCTCCACCCAATGTACTGCGAACAATTGCCAACATCAATATGATCTCATCAAGCACTATACCATTTTATGACACATGGGTAGTACCTTCAGAATCAGAATTGGAATTTTTAATGGCGAGATGCCTTTGAGTCCTTTTGAAAAGGCATATGCAGCAATACAATCGTATTCTGACACACGTTCAACTACTCCTCATCAAATTAATGTGATCAACGAAGAATCATCTTCTCTATCAAGCTCAACCTTCACATCATTTTTAGATCCCTTTCAACATGTATTTAACACTGATGAAAGTATTCGAGAAATTATTACCGTGGGATGATCTACATCATAGATCTTCATTTTTACCTGATCTTGATAAGCTCGAAAATAATTTTTCGTCTATTTTTACAATTGATTATGTCAAGGAACCTCAGAATCCTACATCGATTACACATTCGGATTCTAAGACTAATTTGGGAAATATTTCTACAACAATTCCTATCAACATATCAGTTAAACCTGGAATTATTGAAAAAATTCATATAGGTGCTTCTTGTTCGATAGAAGAGATTAACACTTACAAAGCCCTATTTCAAGAATTTCGAGAAATTTTTGCCTGGTCTTACGAAGAGATGCCAGGAATCGATCCTAAAATTGCAATTCATGAAATTAAGACATACCCGTATGCTAAGCCTATTATATAGAGATTACATCCAATACATCCGCGGAAAGTTGCAGCTATTAAAGCTAGAGTTGAGAATCCATTACGAGCAGGATTTATTTATCCAATTCCATTGACAGATTGGGTATCTAACATAGTTCCCATGACGAAGAAACAAGGGACTATAAGAGTATGTGTCGATTATAGGGACATTAACAAAGCATGTCCAAAAGACAACTATCCTACACCCTATATCGACCAAATTATTGATGATTGTGCAGGAAATGAAAATTTCTCATTTATGGATGGTTTTTATGGCTATAATCAAATCAACATACTCCCTGTCGATCAACCAAAAACAGTGTTTATATGTCCTTGGGGGACATTTTCTTATTGCAAATTACCTTTCGGACTAAAAAATGTTGGTGCAACTTTTCAAAGAGCTATGTCTTATGATTTTCATGATATCAAACATACTGTACAGCCTTATCTGGATGACTTACCTGCTCATTCTTTACGCGGAGAAGATCATCCTACACACTTGTGAGTTATTTTCATGAGATGTAGGCATTACAAAATTCGTTTGAATCCAAACAAATGTGTTTTTCGTGTACAATCAAGACGATTACTTGGATTAATCATTTCGAAAGATGGCATTTGTGTCAACCCTTCGAAGATTGAGGCTATCATCAATTTACGTCCTCCTTCCACTCTACGTCAACTCCAGAGTTTGCAAGGGAAAGCAAATTTTTTACGTAGGTTTATCTCGAACTATGTCGAGTTAACAAAAGTTTTTACGCGGTTGTTGAAACAAAGTGTTCCTTTTATTTTGGATGTGATTGCTGAAAAATATTTTGATGCACTAAAAAATGCGTTGACCCATGCACCATTATTGCATCCACCCAATTACCACCATGATTACTTTTTATACTTAGCTGCCTCTGATTCCACAATTGGAATGGTCTTGGTTCGGGAAGATGAATCTCACAATGAACATGTGATCTTACCTAAGCCGAAATATCAACCCGATGGAAATCAAATATTCGCATGCGGAGAAATTGACCTTGGCAGTAGTTCAAGTTGTCCAAGAATTATGTCACTACATAATGTTACGTAAAACAACAGTGATATCTAATTGCAACCCAATTATGTATATCTTGACAAAACAATTACTCAGGGAAAAATACTCTAAATGGATTGTCATCCTACAAGAGTTTGATTTAGAATTCAAGAAATCCAAGTCAAAGAAATCACTAGTGTTTGTTGAACTTATGTGTGACTCTCCCAATACTAAGACAAAAATTGTGGTAGAGAATCCCATCACCGACGAATCTCTATTTCTCATCAGTACTTTAGACCCATGGAATGGATGGATCATTATATATCTTCAAACCCAAACCTTTTGCCCAGAGCTTTCACTTTCAGATCGGTAGAGAATCCGATATTAATCCCAGAAATACAACATTTTTGGTGACACTCTTTATCGTCGTGGTGCGGATTTTGTTTTTCGACATTGTATAACTCACGAAGAGGCTGAAAAGGTTTCAAATGATTGCCACTCTGGAGTGTGTGGTGTTCATATGTCTGGGCTTGCCACAACCAAAAAGATATTTCACGCTGGTTATTTTTGGTCGTCTTTATTCAAAGATTGTATCATTGCGGTCTGAAAATGCCACAACTGCCAAATTTTTTTATCAAAATATGCATGCACCTCCAGCTCCTCTTCACTTAATCATTGTTGTTGGTCCTTTTAAGAAATGGGGTATTGATTCATTACATGTAACCCTCACTCGGTCGGGGGGCATGGGTATATTATTCTCGTCGTAGATTACTTTAGCAAATGGGTCGAGGCGATGCCTACATTCGCGGTTGATGGAAAAATTGTAGCTACTTTCGTATTCAATCATGTGATTGCTTATTTCGGTGTGCCCCAGGCTATTATCATAGACCATGGGATTCATTTTCAAAATATTATGATGACTGAACTTTTCGATCAACTTGGCCTATGCCATGATGATTCTACTTTGTATTACCCACAAGCTAATGGTCAAGTTGAGGCCATCAAAAAGGTTTTAAACACCATGATTAAACGGTTTTTGGGACTCATAAATCGAATTGGCATACCATGATTTTTTCATAATTATGGGCATACCAAACCTCTACAAAAACTACTACAGGGTTCACTCCTTTTCAACTTGTCTGTGGTTTAGAAGCTGTGTTACCCATTGAATGTGAAATACCATCACTCGAGTTAGCCATTGAGTTGTTACCAGCTACCTCAGAAGAGGAGAAATGCTTTTTATACTTAGCACAATTATATGAGACTCGGCGCATCGCTCCATTGGCTACCAAAGCTCACAAGAAATGTGTGAAATCTCAGTATGATCAAAGTGTTAACCCTCGCATTCATTCAAAAGGTGACCTAGTTTTAGTATACGATCAAGCTAACTACATGATAGGCGCTGGAAAATTCGAACCGATGTGGAATGGTCCCTATATTGTCAAGTGTATGCATGCAAAAGGAGCTTATGAATTAATTGATGATGAATGGATCTCTTTAGATAAACCCAGAAGTGGTCTTTATCTTAAGAGATATTATGCTTGACTTTCATGTGAAGATCTCTCTTGTACAATAGTTACTTTTTAGAATAGTGTGCCTTATATTAGACAAGTGTGCCTAGATTAGATTTGTTGTTACTACTATCATTGCTTATCTTGATTACCCTTGATATTGCAGATGTCGACATCCCTTCAAACAAACATTGGCTTTTCTTATTGTGCCTGTCGTAGTGCACATAATATCTCTTCCGCAACTTGGGTTATCTATTTACCCACCGATGATTTAGTTTCTATTCATGGGATATGCCTTGGTCAAACAACGAACAATATTGCAGAATATAGCGCATTCATTGAGTTATTATCTGATGCCATTTCATTGGGTATTCGACATTTTATCATTAGGTTGGATCTACAAATCATTGTATTAGATTTAAACAGATTTTATGCAATTAGAAATCCAGTGTTGTTAAGATCATTTTTAAAGGTTAGTCTCTTGGAACGACAATTTGATTATATCAAATATCAACATATTTCAAGAAATTTAAACACATTCATTGATGCATTAGCTAATTGTGTTCTAAGTATACATTTGCAACATTAACAAAGTAAACCAAAACAACATTCAATCCATGTTAAACAAGATACTCAGAGAATGAAAGTAGTAATATCATTAGGATAGATAAGTTTGTGTTCAAAAAATATTACATCGTATATGATCATAGGTTCAAACACCTTATGATCTAATAGATACTAAAACAAAAAACAAAAATGTCGATCTACATTGACCATCAACTATCTATGATGATGATCATGGTAATAAACTATATCATGCGCCACCTTGCACAGAAATCTCGTGAATGGACCTGGAACACTTGTCATGTGTCTCTGGAGCATGAGAGGCATATCATCAGTTCCTATCTCAGGAATATCAATGGTCAGCCTCTCAAGGTTGTGCTCCATGTTTTCCAGGATCTCTGTTGCCTGGTCCTGTGGAGGTGCTACGGGCTGTGCCTCCCGCCTGTCAAAGCGATGAAGCGTTGGTGGTCGTTTTGGACCGACATCTGCATTTAAAATATTTTTGTTAGTATTGGACGATAAAAATCAAATTAAAATTAGATTAAAAATATCAAAATGATTCACTAACCTGTCTCGTCCCACTGTGCCCCTGGAGGCAAAGATGTTTCAAGATCACCCCTATAATCCATTCCTGCATAAGGAAAGTCTGCAATTGTGAAGACTTGGTTCCTAAGCCACATGAAATAAGTCAGAGTAAACCGAACTACTGAACCACCCTCGCCACCATGGCGAGCCATTAGTGCTACCCATCGCACCATCCGAGGTTCCTGAGGAGTCCCACGACCTACTAGAATCAGTTGAGGAGCGAGAAGTGGAATTCTCTCTAGAGCAAATGAAATAAGAATGGCGCCATATCTGAAGTTTTTCAACTTCGCATTCTTTGCTCTAGTCAATTGGCCTTTCATATTGGCCAATACACCTTCACACCAGTTGAATATAGTTCCTCTGAAACACTCGATTGTAGTTTGCATCTGTGATTTAGTAGCCACATGAGGAGCTGCACTACCACACAACCTAGTCACTCTGAATGCTATGACTTTAAGTTCCAGACGCAAAATAGTTTTGATATCTATGCGACCATCTTTCAACTCTACATTATTGCTACAATACTGAGCTTTGTAGCGGGCAGTGGGAAGACCTCCCTGTCTGGTCCCAAATAAGGAGATGTTTCTCCCTCTCCGAGATAATCCGATAAGGAAAAATATGTCTTCTAGCTCAATCTCGAGCCGGTGGTCACCAATTATGAAACATTGGTCTTGAACGTCCCACGCATTCACAAGCCAAGTCATTAACTCCACTTGTGCCTTCATTCCTTGAATAGCCCAGAATTTATACAAACCACAGTTTTTTAATGCACGCATGGTTGCATTGTCATCCATGGCTTCATTATCTATGATATCGTGTTCTCGTTCTCTCCACTCCAACATGGTTAAACAACCTACAAATAAACAAATTAAACAGTTAAAACCATATGGAAGAAAACTTGAACCATTTTTAGAAAGAAATTTTAGTTTTTAAAATTTTCACAGCGCCTGTGCAGGTTCTGTGTGCAGACAGTGTGATCGTCCACACGCGCTCCATGCAGAACCCATAGCAGCCCAATGTTTTTTCTTTTAAAACATCGTTGGGGTCTGCAGTTATCACATGGATCGCCCGCGCACCCCCGAGGGCGTATTTTAAAACATAAATTTCTCTCAAAAATGAAATAAAAGCTCAAAATAAAAAATGAAACAAATAAAAATGTAGTAAGGATGATGTGGACTACCTGGTTCTGATGATTTGAGAAATGAATGGGTGGTTCTCCTGATATCTGCTCCGGAATTTTTTTGGCCAAAAGCTCTCTATGCACTATTCTGAAAACAAAAGGTAAAAATGACTTGTTTTAATCCCTTTTTATAGTTTTTAATGAATAAAATATTATTATTTTATTTATTTTTTCACTTTTAAAAGGTTATTTTTAAATATTTTTACTTTTTAGAAGCAGATATTTGTAATATTTTGAGTTTTTGTGCAGGATACAGAACCTTTGGTGAAAATAATTATTTTGAAATTGAATATACTTTTATCACTTTTTTGATCTCTGTAAAAATATGAAAAATCGAAACCCTGGAGTCCTCTTTTAAGCCCTTTTCAGACTCTCGAAATATGAAAATATCGTCGAGCATTTGACTATTCAAACTCGTTAAAGTAAATGAACAGTCATCCCTTCAGTATAAGTTTACCCCTTTTCCAGACTGAAATGGACTAATTACGAAAAAGGTATATGTTGACTAATCATGGTTAATAGAGTTCTCTCCTACGTTATTTTATCCTTTTTCGGGCCTGAGAGACTAAATTTATGAAAAATAAAAACCATGGTTTTTACTTCTTTTTTTCTTCTGACTCCCTAAAACTGAAAAACGCCGATTTTCTCTTATACTGGACTCGTTAAAATTTAACAATAAAGGACCTGTCAATTACAACATGACCGAACCACTCCTTCTTAGGGTTCAATTTTAATACTAAGATGGACTCATCTGAAGGATGAGCTTATGCAAACAAGAAAATTTTATCCTCCTCAAGCTTGACAAAAATAAAGAGGTACTTGCAAGTAATCGTGGGGGGGGGAGAGAGAAAAATAATCCCATTGTCATCCTTGTTTAAAAAGCAGCATGCCACTTGTGAAAACAACACTTTGTCACACTTGTACCTGGGTTGCGAATTCCTTTGTCTAAAATTTAATCAAACCACATTGAAAGTATTTAGTTAGTTTTTGGGTATTAGCTTTAGGTCAAAATGATGCCAAGCCATCTACAGTGTCGTTATGGGTTCAAGAGAAAGTTCAAATAAACCATTCATTACAAACATTTGTCTACATTCACGTTGACCATCCTTGAGTCATTCCTTGCAAAATATTTCTTCAAAACTTGAACTAATGGTTTCGTGTCATGGGATTTCCTGCAGCAAATCATTTTCTATCAACGTCATCTCATCATCTAGAAAGTTGATCTAGAATCCTATCAGTACCTTGGGATCTTCATGCCCTAATGGAAGGTTTCTCGCCTTCGACGACAAGTTGCATCATTGACCTTTGATCAAATGATTCTATGAGTGTTCGACTGCAAATCATTAATTCACACTTCATAGATTGCACTGGAGTACTTTGAGATCCATTTTCATTATTGGTGGTTTCTCTCACACTTGTTAACAGTTCACATCATTGACCAGTAATCAAGTGGTTTCTACCATGTTCGACTTCGACACAATCAATCGCATGGATAGATTCGTACTAGTTCGGGAAGCGGAAATCCATACCATTGATCTAGTTTCCACCATCTAGGTTGCAAGGAGTTTTATTATTCATGATACAGTAGACTACTCATGATAGATGGTCATGCCCATACTGTGTCGACTTTCGATGTAATATTGAAACCATATATGTACCAGAACATTTAGTTAGTTTTGATCTGAGTATGGGAATGCCTACCTCAACAATGATATATATATATATATATTTGCATTGAATGTTTTTACAAGTTTTCGACCGGTGTCTCCAATCCAATCCTCGGAATGATAAATCACTTCACTCTTCAGAATAACCTCAGACTTCGCACTTTAGGGGGCAATCTGTTACACGTCATTTTTTCACCATGACATTTTATTGTTCATATGGGTCTATCACCACCTATATCATGTTCACTTAGTCGTCAAAAACACTAATGTTCCTGAATCAATTCTTGGAATTGGAGAAAAGCTCTGTAAAACCCTTAAAATTCTACCTGCATAGTTTTTTCTAGCCTTTCCCTGTGCATGTGCTGATGTTCTGTCCATAAATTGCGGAAACTCCCACACTTTTTTCCACTATTACCTACGCACCCCTGTGAAAATAAAATAAAATAAAAAGTAAATTCTAGAAGCCTAACTGGTCGAATATTCTCCCAACTAGAAGCTTCTAGAGTCGCAATCCGTTCGAGCTTTATCCCTCCACTCATGGAGCTTATCCCTTGTTCCATGGAGCTCAAATCCCTTCATGAGAATAATCCATCCCCCTCTTCATGGAAATTAAAATACCTCCATTTCCCTATATATTGAGCTTAAGTTTCAAGTTGAAGGGTAGACACACATAGATTGTGAATGATAGAAGTTGACTTATACAGTTTCTAAGCTAAAGAGAGTTCATAAGAGTGCATACTTTCTACACTAGTGAGTTGTTGTTGGCATCAGAATGATCACACACTTGTGTCTATAAATACATGTTGGTATTCAGAGAGGAAGTCTTATCATACTGAAGGAGAAACGATTGTTCAGGACCCCGAGAGAAATTTGTATGACATCAAGGCATCAGGTTGTAAGATTACTCTTTTTATTCAATATAATACATATGGATCTCTTTTTCTCATTGATTTGTTTCCATGATTATTGGAATAACATCAATACTTAGACTTCTTGATCACTAAGTTGGATTAGCATTTCCTGATTATTATATGTTGCAGATGCTTTGATCCTTTGTCTTGTCTTTGATTGCAGGTTCTACTTATTAGAGAAACCACTTTGGAGTGACAGGACAAAAGACTACATTGAACGTATGGATTTCAAGGTAGGGGCATGTCCTCTCTACTTTATTATAATAATTCTAAAATGAAATTAATCTAGAGGAAAAGGTTTCCAAATGGATCTTTGTTTCTAGTTACTCGCTGGAGTAATAGGGAGATCGCGCTTGTCTGCAAGAGGGATTAATCCATGTAACAAGAGCATAGTTTGATTGGTCAAAGGAAGGATGTGGATTCCTTCATTATTCCCTACTACACCATGTGCTTTAGTAGATGGATTTATGTCAAGTAGAGCGCATTTGGGAAGGGGGAAGGGTGAATCTTCAGCCTTCGAGAGTGCGTGATGCACTCAAAGGAAAAGGAGGCTTGAGAGAGAGCATAGTTTTCTTCAACAAGGGGTCACTATTAATTTTTAGTGCACTTTTCATACTAGGCTAGTGCAATTTGACTCAAAAGTGGGTGCTTGACCATTTGGAGTGCACATTTCGTTGAGGGATACAATAGGGATGAAGCGACATTACCTAGGAGGATTTTCATTGCACTAGGAGGATAGGAAAATATTTGCATTGTATGATTTGCCTCTAAAAAAGGGTGGAAGATTTACATGCTAATACATAGGAGTGCTCTATGTTTCATGTAAGGTAGAGGTGACCAAAACTCAGTGAAGTGAGTCAGTATGAGAAAGAAGGGTCACGTGACTACCCTTGGGAGGATCATATTGTGCAATAGATTTGGGGTAACCTTGAGAGGGACTCATTGCACCAAAATTTTGGAGTAGGATTGCATTATTGAGGCCTATGGATGTTTATATCTGCACTTTATAAGAGGGAAAAAGGCTTCACAATTTTCAATGGTTTGAAGGACCAAAAAGGGCTTCGAAATGGCTAAGTGTTGGATCAACTAAGTAACATAGGGAAATGCATCTGGACGTGACTCAAACTTGAATCGCAAACATAAAACCATCAATACAATCCAGAATAAATTTGCATGACTCGTGAATGACGATCACACCTCAACATGACAGCAAAGTGACACTTATGTCTACGTACGACAGTTGAAACGACACATTATGACACTTAGAACACAAGTTACGACAACTATGACGACTATGAAAAAAGCATGTGCTAAGCTACAAGAATGTGTCTAACACCTATTCTAATGATATATAAGGCCATCTAATTTAGAAGAGTCTTCCAGAACTAAATTTGGTGATGTACAAAGGTGTGACACGTGCAAGAGTGAAAATCACAAAAGTGACACTTGCGATATGAGAACATAAGATGACACTTGAAAAATGTGAATGACCTTGAAAGTGACACATGCTAGAGTGAAAATAACATGAAAATTCCCCTTATGAGACTAAAAACAAGCAAAAGTGACAGCGGCGAATGTGAAAGTGACACTTGTGAAGACGAAAGTGCGCAAAAGTGACAGTTGAGAAAACTCACCAAAATAGAAGTACAAACAAAATAAAGTCAGGGGGATTGTCAATAAAAGTGTGCATTGACTGTGGACATGAGTTTAGCATTGCATATGCACTTCTTTTATGGATGGTGCTATTCCTATTCAATTTTTCATAAGGGGAGTGTTCTCATGAACTCGTTGAATTGGACATCTGTGTGTAAGTGACTTGACAGTTAAAACTAAGAAGAAGGCTTAAACACTTTACGGAACATAAAAAGACCATGGAGAAACCATGGGATGACAAACCGTAAGATTCTCGGTAGGCTCCAAAATTAAAGTGTAGGCAAAATTCTGAAGGGTGTTGATCGCAGCAACAACGAAAGTAAAGCTTACAAATGCTACAATAAGGTTGGTCAGAGAAAGAAGCAGAATAAAATAATGAGAATTCAAAAGATAACATATATGTGTACCGAGAAGAGATTACTACAAAGGAAGAACAGAAAAAAGGAAGAACAATCTCCATCCAAGACAAGTTTTAAATTTTTGCAAAAACATCACCCAAAGAACCAAATTATCAGAGATGTTGATGTAGGAATACAAAGTTGGAGAAGAATGGCCAATGCACTAGGGAAATACAATCTTGCTTTGCTATCCAAAATAGAAAAAAATGACTTTGCACAAGATAGTAAGGTCAGCATTGGGTAAATGTTATGGCAAAAGAATTGAATCAAATTGAGAAAAATGGAACTTGGTAACTTATGCCATGACCAAAATATAAAAACGTAATTGGGACTAAGTGGGTATTCAAAAACAAGATGAATGAAGAGGGACAAATTATCAGAAACAAGACAAGAATTGTTTGTACTGAATATGTGCAAAATGAAGGAATTGAATTTGAAAAAACTTTTGTTTCGATTTCTATATTAGAAGAAATAAGAATTTTCTTGGCATTTGTGTGTTCGAAAGGTTTCAAATTTTATCAAATGGATATTAAATCAACCTTTCTAAATGGAAAATTAAAGGAGGAAGTATGCATCGAACATCCATAAGCTTTTGACTTGTCTAAAAACAAATTTTGTGTGCAAATTGAAGAAAGATCTTTATGGGTTAAAGCAAGCTCCAAGAGCTTGGTATGCCAGGTTGTGGCACTATCCTCAACAACAAGGTTTCAAAAGAGGGGTCACAGAAAATAATATATAAATCAAGATGGAAAAATACAACTTATTGATTAAAATTGTATATGATGATGATCTCGTATTTGGACACAATAACAATAATATGAGTCATGAATTTTCCCAAGAAATGTCAAAGGAATTTGAAATTTTAATTATTGGAGAATTATCCTTCTTACTTGGACTACATATTTCTCAAACTAACGAAGTAGTATTCATTTCCTAAACCAAAAACCGCAAGGAGATGCTCAAGTGTATTCGAATGGAGGAATGTGAACCAATTAGTACCACTATGATCACCAAATTCAAGTTAGGAAAGGGTGATGAATCTCCTAAGATTATTTCAACACTTCGTAGATATATGATTGTGATTCTACTATACTTGACAACTTTGAGATAAGACATTATGCAAGCAAGTGGAATGGTTGAAAATTTTCAATCAACACCAAAGGAAACACACATGCAAGTGGTAAATGGATATTTCAATACTTAAAGGGCACACCCAATTTTAGGCTTTGCTATCCCATGAGTACATATTTCACATTAACAACATACATAGATGTTGATTGGGTAAGTAGCATTGATGACATAAAAGCACCAGTAGGAGTGCATTTTTTCTTGGGATATTGCTTTGTAACTTAGTCAAGAAGAAATAAATCATCAACTTCTCTTTCTACAACGAAATCCAAATGCATAGAAACAATAGTTTGTGGTACCCAAATTTTTAGATAAAGAAAATTTTACATGACATCAAAGTGGAAAATGGTCAACCCATTGTTATTTTTTACAATAACACCATTGTAGTCAATATCTCAAAATATGTTATCATGTGCTCAAAAATAAAACATATTCCAATCAAGTATCATTTCCTTGGAGAACAAGTCACTGAGAAGAATCTCAAAATGGAATGTATTCGAACAGATTGTTGACATCTTTACCAAACCTCTACTGAGAGAAAATTTTGTATATCTTAGGCAAATTTTGGTAGTGATCTCTCCTTTATATCAATAAGGAAGCACAAACTCAAGGGGAACATGCTTTGATATAGATTTCAAAGGGGGAGACAATGAAAATACCAGGAGCAATTGACAAGAAGTATGAGGAGAATGTAAGCAAGGGAAGCAGTTGTTAGAAGAAGTATATATCAAAGTATTTCCATCAATAAAAAAGGGGAAGATTGTTGAAAATGGTTGTTATTGTTGTCAAAGATTGTCCAAATGAAAGAGGAAATTACATAGTCAAATATTATATTCTGATACCTTTCCAATGTTATATGGAACTCCCTCTAATTCCATAGGAATGAGGAGATATGAAATAATTTTATCAAGATGACACAACCAAAGTACAAGCAATACCCATTTGGATACCCTATATTTGAATTAGTTTTCACTCCAACTACCTAGCTCAAATGGGAGCATAGGATATATGGTAGGAAATTGTATTCTGAGACCTTTCTAATGATATATCGAACATCTTTTAACTCCTCACGGTTGTGGAGAAACTTAATTTTTTGAATATTCATTCTACATTCTGCTAGTTTCACTAGTTGTTCTAGCCAGTGGACAAGTTGACCCTACCCAACATCCAAAGGCACTATAAATAGGCCTGAGAAGAGAATTTCTAAACACTTGACTTGATATTTTGGTTATGTGTTGAGGAAAGCAAAGGAGTGGGTCCAAATTTCATAGCTCACGACCCAGGAAGAAATGAAGTGAAGTTTAGTTGAAGTAGCATTATGTGGAAGGGTTTTGGCATATATTTTGAAGGATTTTTTGCATTGTTCATGGGAAGGGTTTCTTATTTGTTTGAAGTCTATTTTTGAGGGTCGAGTATAGGTGTATGTGGAGGTTGAGTAAGCCGAGTTTTGGTGAGGAGAAGGTTTAGTGTTGGGGCCCTTGTTTTGAATAAAGAACAGATTTTTGGGTTGCGGAATGACACATGGCAGTCGCGACCAAGCCGCAACTACGGTGAGTAGCGGAGCTACCAAGGTTGCGGGGGAACAGGAAATATCTGAAGAAATCAGATGCATAAGTACGGAGACGAAGAAGATGCGAGAAGACGGAAAGTAGAACTCATAGACAACAAGAGAGAAAGTGAGAAACGGTGAAGAAGAACACAAGAGGAACTAGCGGTTGCGATGGTGGGGAGTCCAAAAAAAAAAAAAAAAAAAAAATGTACTTCAATTTTTGGAAGGCGGGTGTTTAACCGTTTTCCCGCGT